>JAJOOI010016095.1:0-26032 GCA_029582585.1 Solanum bukasovii
TTTGACCATTGTTTTTAACCCATAAAATAACAACCCCCCCCCCCCCCCCCATAAACCCATACCCACCCGATTCCCTCTAAAATATCCTAAGTTAATTAAAATACCCAAATCTTCTAGGTCTCTCGTTCCTATCTATAATGCATTGTTAAACAAAATTAAATACAATTTTAATACAAAATTTATCCATTACAAATTTCTATTTTTTTTAATAGTGTTTTGAGCTAAACTTACAACAAAAACAGCTATTGAATTACACAAAATGGGAAACAAAATTAGATATATAAACACATAGTTACGATCCTCCTCACTAATAACAACATGAAGAAGAAAAAAGAAAAATAAAATTCGATTTTTTCTTCGATCTCTTTTTAAAACTAAGGGATAATAAATAGATATAAAAACTAAAACGATGGAACGACGCCCTATGATGCATCGGCGGCGATGAGTGAATCGATTTCAATTTCAGTACGTTTAGCGAATCTCCCTTTGATTCTGTGTCGAGTCTCAGCATAAGCTTCTCTAGAAGAATATCGAATCGTCTTCTCGAACTTTCTATTCTTCCTCTTCTCTCTATACCTCATTACCCTTGCTTCTCTGTCTAAACCGGAAACTGCATTCGGCACAACGTCGGCGTCGGCACCGGCTGATGAGTTCATCACAAAAGTGTTTGATACATCCGTCATCGCACTGTGGTCCGGTACAACTCCGACGTCAAGAGATGATGATGAAACCTGTTAGTTAAACAAAAGCAAAATGAGATCGATTCACGTGAAGGAAGAGGAAGAAGGAAATAGACGAGAGAAGATACAAATGCATACACTTTGGCTAATGGATTGAGAGGTGAAATTGTACATGTAAGGTTTAGATCCAGCGAAATCGATTTCGTAGGTAGGGAATCCATCAACAACTGGACCTGGTAAATGAGTACTTGTTTCGTTGTTGTTCTGCACTGGCACAACTCCGTCGAAGCTGCAATGGCCGTGTTGATGTTGTTGATGATGAAGAATATGCGATTTTTGCTCACATGACATTAGATCTATATCTAAATACGAATCCATATCATTAAACAAGTAATAAATCTGATCATTCCCTTCTTTCAGCGTCGGAAGGATCCACGACGCTGCTTCAGCTTCTTCCTCCGGTTGAGAAGGATTCTCATCAGTACTATCAAAGTACTTCTCATCATCAACAACATTAGCATCAACATCATCACCGCCGTGAGATCTCTCACCAGTACTATAAAAGTACTACTCAATTCTCATTTTTCAACTCTATTGTGAGAGGAACGAGAGACCTGGAAGATTTGGATCTTTTAATTGATTTAGGATATTTTAGAGGGAATCGGGTGGGTATGGGTTTATGGGTTAAAAATAATGGTCAAACGGATAGTTGATTAGGATTAAAACACGTGTACAGGATGAGGGGATCGTTAGTGAGAGGGGCATGTGTGTACCGATAATTGGACGGTAGGGGCTGAGATGGACCCAAAGTATTACGGAGGGCATAGACGTACCATTTATCAAAGTTCGGGGATAAATTCATCCTTTTTCCCTTTAAAAAATATTAATGTCGATGTGAAAGAACTTTCCATTGGACTGAAGAGTGGATATTTCTCCATCTGCTTAATTTGTCTTTAACAGTCTTCATGCCCAACAATCGACATACTTTGAACCTAGGTTATAAGAAGGGAAAAAATTTCCTTAAATAAACACCTTTATAGAACTTTATTTTTGACAAGACATATTAGAGTTGAATAAGCTTGATTGTTCTTCAAATGAATTCTCTCTACATTTTGGCTGTGATAGTGTCACCAAGAGATGAGGAAATTAATCATTGCCTACACTCTTTAAGACATGACCAACATGGAAGAGGTTTACATATAGTAATTCCTCAGTCCCAATTTATGTGATATTTTTTATTTTTCGAGAGTCAAACAATTTAAGTTTGAACGGGAATTTACGCATGAAATCTTCAATTTTTTGAAATGAAATTTATATATTTGTAAACTACGTAAAAAGTATTATAAGTCACAATAATTGATAATTCAAAATATTTAAAAGATGTATGAAAAATTTACGGTCAAAGATAGAATTGTTTGAATCTTGAAATCTGAAAAGTGCCACATAAAATGGGACGGATGGAGTAATATTTTAACTCCTTTACCAACAATGGCGATGAACTTAGAATCACACAACTTACCTCATAGAGAATCAGTGCTACTTTTTTTTGTCTTCTTATTTTGATAGATAGATAAGAAGTACAGATTAGACATAAATAAAATATTCTAAAAATTCAGATGTTTACCTTTTTGCGAATAAAGTTTTCCCTCCGCTGTATATATAATACTAAGAAATAGTAATAATAAAGAAGAGGATTGTTTGTTGTCAATGCGATCCACAAAGCTAGCTAAATGTGCTCTGCACTCAAAATCACAGAATATGTATTTAATCCAATGCTTCAGCTTCAAACTTTCCAACTAAAGAAGAGATGGAAACATGAATTAAATCTATTACTCAAAAGATTATAACTTAGTCCAAAGCATACAAAGTCAAATCAGATTAATAAGTAGATCAATAAGAAAAGAATAGTCTTCTAAAAGCTCCCTCATAAAATTAAGCTTACTGCACTGACAGAGGATACCAATAAAAAATTAACTAATAAATATATAAAATCAATTCAAAAGAAATGTGCAAGTACATAAATATTAGGAATTTCAGCATTATGCAAATAATTTAAATTTAAGAAAGCTTTTTATATGGAAACAAAACTCACAAAGCTAACCTGTAAATTATCAGCATAATAATTATGTTCTCAGAAATGATATATATAATGTGATCACATTTAAAAAGGGCACCAAAATTTGAAACGGGAAATAGTAATATTTGCTGCAACCCACAAAATGATACCTCAAAAAAAGAACATGAAGTCTAATAATTAGTTCTTGTTGAAAACTAAGCACACTTTGTCAGAGAAAATGATAGATATAAAGACACTGAAATCTTAATGTGGTGAAGAAACAGAAAGTTATTACATGCCAGGAAACTTATGTCATACACCATATATGTAGTACTCCCTCCGTCCCTTTTTAGTTGTCTACTTTAGAAATGGCACACAGATTAAGGCAACAATGATTAGCACAGTAAAGTTACAATTTTACCCTTATGACAATTTTTCACTTCAAAATTACAACCACTTCTTTGAATTCAAGTGAAATAAATTGGAGGGAAACAACATACACTTTTAGAAATTTTCAAGAAGTGTAAATAAGGGTATAATAGGAAAAAATTTGTTGTCCTTTCTTGATTTGTCAAAATGGACAACTAAATAGGGACAACTAAAAAAGGAAATATGGACAACTAAATAGGGACGGAGGGAGTAGCAGTTAGCAATTAAATCAAAAATATACTTACAGTAATTTATGAAGCATTAGTAGGTGGCAGTTACACAAATTGTTAGACAAGTTTGGACACCAACCATTTATATATATAGTTTATCTTGAGTCTATTGATTAAGTATTAACTAATGACACCACATTTAAAAGTATTAACTCTTCAACTCACATATATGTGAACCTCACTCAAAAGATAACTTGTAAGAATTTCTTATCATTAACTTAGTAGTGATTTCAAAATTATCAAGTTGTCAGATGTACTAACTTATCATTAAAAGAAGCTCTTTATTGTAGATGTTAATTATAGGTCTTGCAACATTAGGAAGCTATGTCTGATTAGCTTATTTGGAAGCATTAACTTATAATTTCATGGGTTTTTTTATTATTATAATAAGTTTATCGGGTTATAGGTTGAACCGCTAAGGGTCATTTGGTTGGAAACAAGTTATCTCAAAATTAATTATCCTGAGTTTTCCTGGGATAAGTTATTCCACCATATATATGGAATAACTTATCTCATCACTAAGGTATAAAGAGTGGGATAAATAGTTCCAAAACTGCCTAATACCTCTAACCAAATGCAAGATTTTATCCCTAGAATTTCTTATACCTCACACCAAACAACTCCTTGGGGAAATAGGACAATTCGAGTCCTAAACTGATAATCCTAAAGTCCAATAGTGCTAAATCGTTCTGAACCATTACATCAAAAACACAATATGGAGAAATCAATAACATTTTTTTATTCGATTTATTGATTTTACCTGAAATATGTGCAATTCTATTGTCACTCATAATATCAATTTATCATAACATAAGAGATCAGAAACCAAGAAACTGTTATTCATTATTCATTCAGCTTTCATATGGTTTGCGGGAAAAATCAAACTAATAGACTAATGCAAAAATATGATGAAAATTTTCAATGAACACCTCCTCACTTATTTCTGTTCAGGAAAACATTAATTGTGCAGAGATCAAACTTACATGTAATTATAAATACTTCGTTCTCGACTGACTCTGTGAATGCATACAATTAAAGTTCTCAGCTGAGAGTAAGAAGAGCTCCATCAACAACTTTGTGTGCTTGGGAGTAAAAAAAGACTAGGGTTGGTTCATCTTGTAAAGGCGAAGCATTGTAAATTCAAATTTCTTTCTTATCGAATCAAAACAGTGAACAAACCGTCTCTCTACTAAGATGATTACTATTAAGTCAAACAATATGGATAACACGAATCAAATTGTTCTACATTCAGAAAGAACAAATGCGGTAACTTTGAGAAGAGTATTTCAAAAACATGATCATCTATAACTATAAAATTATCATTAATCTATAGCTATGATGTTTTTTTCAAATATATTAACAAAGAAGAGTGAATGAAAAAAACTGACAGGAGATGAAAAAAAGAGTTTATTTTATTCATCCATAAAAATTATTAGATTCGGTGTTAACATCAAGGGAAACCCGCAACTGCTATCCTTTGGGTGCGCACAGGGTAAAATCCCCGCTCCTATGCAATAGCTCGCAAACTAAAAAAAAAAAAAAAGGGACTTTTTTAAAAAAATCAAAAAGAAGTCTAATGCACATGAAATCAATACTCATTGTTATCTGATCCTAATAGATATTTTACACACAACATACCTTTCAAAGAAAAATTAAAAAAAAAACATAGCAACCAAAAGATAAAGGAAAGTTGAAAGAAAACTATAGTTCACTACATTTTGCTATTTTTTTTCTCTATTTTAAACTTGTAAGATCTTTTGGCTGAAACAAAAGGGTTAGAAGAGAACTTTCATTAAAAGATTATGCTGAAAATAGCCAAAAAAAAAAATCGTATAAAAGTAACAAATGCTATTTTTTCAGTAAAAAGTTTCAAATTTCTTCCCTCTATAGGCATAAGAATATCACCAAGAACAATAACAACAAGGAATTCAGTCATCAAATCGAAAATTGTTAAAAGAACGCAAATACGAAAGAAAAGAAGACCGAGATTAAAAAAAAGAAAAAAGATTCGAGCAATATTTGAGAGAGAATCATACATGAAATTGTAAGAAGACAGAAGAGAAGAAGAAAAAAACTCAGAGTAGAGATTGTGAAAAGTTTGAAGGAGGCGATGGGGAAAAAGTACTCTGAAATAGCAGATTGCATTTAAAGAATTATACAAGCAGAAAACTAAAACTAAATGTCAAAAGAATTGCCAACATCGCCTGAATATATAGACCTGTAACTGATAGCTGGACATTATTCTATCTAGCAGTAGTGATTATTCTGAAAGAAAAAATATCAATCAGCAGTGGATCAAATGTATCTTCAAATCTAAATTTTAGGTAACAATTGAAACTTAACTGATAAGAGAAAAGGAGTTTAGAAGAGACTTATGATTATTTTTGCAAATGGGGAGTAACTGAGTTAAATCTGAAGCGTTGTCATGGAGGAACTACTCGGGCAAGAGAAATGCAGAAGAGAAACGAACGTGAGTAGACCATAGTTGTCTAGATGTTTCTATACCTTTAAAGGTGGACAAAATATCTAATAACATTTGTAGAACATATAAGCAAGGAGGATATCATTGACGTTGATAACGAATTTAATAAAAGTTGTTGCCTGTTTACATCAAATGCAATTTGTATAGAAAAACAGCTAGATTCGAATGAAAATCAACATTTATCGTCATCAACATCGATCACCAAATAGAATAACTTGATGGTTTAGTTTTATTTGAAAGAATTCTCGAGGATAATAATTATGTTAATAAAAGAGCAACTGTAAAGGAAAGTGTACTGTAAGAAAAAATGAATAAGCTCACACAAGTTTTTGAGTTAGATTTCAGTGTGCGAAGTGCGAAGAAGATGAGCCCTTATTTATATTATATACTAGACCTTTAGCGGCGACAAAATATCAAACTATAGCCATTAAAGGTTCTAAGTGATTTCTAGTGGCGACTAAGGCTAGCTGCAATAGTCATTCGCTAGTAAAATCTTTTTTTTTCAACAAAAAAATATGATAATTAATTTTCGGTTGCAACCTAATTTTCTAAAATAAATAACATATACTATCAATATTAAAAACATCCAATATTATTATGAAAATCATCAAAATTACTTTCCGACTCAAATCTCCCACTACATAATGCATTATTGTACATTTTATGCATTTACATGTCATAAAAATAAAATATATAGTGTCTTCAAACTTCACCTTGATCGATATCATTTGTGATTTTTTTAAAAAACAATGAAGAAAAAACACAAAATCATAATTTAACGTTAAAAATCAATGAAAATCTTTAGTGATGATATTCTGGGATTTTGTGGTGACTTTTGTTCCTGCTAAAGGTCTATTTTTTCGATGTGAATCCTAGTTATTCCAGCTTGGGTTGTGAACTCTTGAGGATATTTGTAGTCTATTAGGATAACGGCGGGAGCATTTTTTATGCCAAAATATAACCAAAGGTATAAGTGATCTATTTCGCATAGTTTAGCGGCAATTTTGACCTTTTTTCCATTTATATATATTGATACTAAGAGTTTTTATGGCAATATAACAAACGGAGTGATAATTAGAGAGCACAACAATGTTCTTATTTGCAAATTTATGTTAAGATAAAATCTCACTTTCTTTTCACTCCCTTACGCAGGAGGATTACCTTCTTCTAGTTGTTTAGACAATTTCCAAAAACTTTGTTCCCCAAACCTATTCTAAGTATGATTTAATTACTATATGCTATTTTCTAAATATTCCATATTAAAAAGTTACCAAAAGTTGTTTTTCCATAACATCTCACTTAGATAATTTCCAAAAATATAACTTTGTTTCCCAAACCTGTTCTAACTTCTAAGTAGGATTAAATTAATTACTACAGGTTATTTTCTAAATTTTCCATATTA
The DNA here is from genome assembly GCA_029582585.1 of Solanum bukasovii. Taxonomy (NCBI): domain Eukaryota; kingdom Viridiplantae; phylum Streptophyta; class Magnoliopsida; order Solanales; family Solanaceae; genus Solanum; species Solanum bukasovii. The sequence goes on from JAJOOI010016095.1 coordinate 7,280, forward strand.
AAAAGTTACCAAAATTTGTTTTTCCATAACCTATTCTACATAGAATTGCAACGTAATGTATGTATATATATATATATATATATATATATATATATATATTAGTTATAACCCTACTTCCATTACATAATTTTTACTTCCCAAAGTTTTTCAATCAACACAACAATGGCTGCATGTATTTCATCATTAGGACATGATCAATATTCTTCCAAAATAAAATTCGATAAACTTTTCAACTTGTCACGCTATAAGAGATATTTCGACTTCTCTTCTCATGCAATTAATTATGATAATCCGGAAAATCATAGTAACAAGAAACTCAAATTTAGTCATGATGATGAATTTAGTAGTAACAAATTACCATGCCTAAAAATGGTGGTTGGATCTTTATACTTACCTAAAGACAATCCAAACAAGCCTTTAGGTGAAGATGCACACTCCATGCATGAACTATACCAAACTATTGGTGTTGCTGATGGTGTTGGTGGCTGGGCACTACAAGGGATTGACGCTGGAATATACGCGAGAGAGCTTATGAAGAACTCATTTATCGCTACATATGATGAAGCAATGAAAGGTCATGTGAACCCTAAAAGGGTTCTTGAAGAAGCATACAAAAACACAAATTCAAAAGGATCGTCTACTGCTTGTATTATAACTCATAACTCGGTGAAAAATACTATAGTTGCTGCTAATGTTGGTGATAGTGGATTTTTATTAATCAGAAAAGGAAAAATTATATACAAGTCGCCAATACAACAACGAGGATTTGGATGTCCGTATCAATTGGGAAACTGCAATTCAGATAATCCTAGTGTTGCTCAGGAGATGGAATTAAACGTTGAGAAAGATGATATTTTGATGGTCGGGACGGATTGGATGCTTGATAATATATTTGAAAGTGAGATAGAGGAAATTGTTGAAAGAGCAATAGACCAGAAGTTGAAGCAGAGGAGTTGGCTAGTCAAATTGGGAACATTGCTTTGTATAATTCATTTGATAGATTTGCAGATGCACCATATGCTAGAGCATCTGAGGGACGACATAAAGGAGGAAAAATTGGTGATATTACTGTTATTGTTGATTATATACAATAATAATTAAATTTAGATGTAGTAATAAAAAAATAGAATGTTTTTGTTACGTTGCATATGAAGCACAAAATGTAATATGCAAACTTTATTATATAATGCAAATGTTATATTAAAGACAAATTATCTTGATGTTCGAATCAATTTATGCACATCTCAATTCAATTAAATATGTACATTGAGGCAGAAGAATATTCACCCAAACCCTTTCAATAAAAAAATTACACTATAAGTGAACTTGTGTATCCTCCACTTACATGTTACTCCAATCAAATATTTTGTTGCATAGATATTGAAAGTGCACTAAAAAAATCTACTTGTAAAGCACACTCGTCACTATTCTTTAAGTACTGATCATTTATTCTATGCTACATAGTCCAAAATTAATACATTATCAAGTAACTAACATTAATACAAAAGCAAATTTTGTAACAATCTCAATCAAAATTCAAAAAATATTGGAGCAAATAATAAAAGAGCATGTAGTTACTCCACAAGATGTGTGAGCTTAACTTTTGTAGTAGTAGAACTCTCCAAACAGACCTTGAACAACCACTTCCATCTTCCCTTGCTTAAGTTCAAGCTCATCATAGAAGACCTTATTTTCTTCATCATTTTCAAAGTGATTGAAAAATTCCGTGTACAAATATATAGTCTCATTAGTATTATAAATTAATAATAGTCTTAATCTACGTGGTGATTATTTACTGGTTTTGTAGTTTTGAGGACGCACACTTATTAATAGTGATGATATATATATATATATATATATACACACTCAACTACCCCTTACCTTGAAATAGAAATTCATCAAATGAAGGGTGTTTAGATGTTGCCCCCTCTAGCGCAATTTATGTGACTTACTTTCCTTTTTAGTCAGTCCCAAAAAAAATAACACATTTCTACATTAAGTACAATTTAATTATAAAATATCTATTTTACCCTTAATAAAATAATTTACAGCCACACAAATTTCGGACCACAAGTTTTAAAAGTCTTCTTTTCTTTATTAATCTCCGTGCCGAGTCAAACTACCTCACATAAAATGGGATAGAGGGAGTATTAATTTTTCATATGTAGTGTGCAAAACTTGAGTTGAATACAATATAAATTAGAATTATATTTTGGGTGCATCGTATCAATCCTTTGCATCGCATCAATCCTTTGAGTGGAAAGGACATTGTTCCAACTATTACTCCCCTTCCCCGAGCCCCTATAAATTTGATAGCAGACTTGTGCATTCACCGATTGAAGTTACAGCTCCCCTACGCTTATATTTACTATACTATGAGCAACGCCTTTTCGCTTAATGTTTATGGCTTGATTGGAAGCAAGCCCAGTCTTGCATTTAATTGCCACAAAAGCTACATGCGTCTATCCTATAACCCCACATATCATCTATTTTCTGAGCACTGACCCTATTTGGAAAACAAAATTGGTGAAATGTGTCTTCTCCTTTTGACAGGCTCAGGCTCAGGCTCAGGCTCCATCTGAGAATGTGATCACATTCTCTACGCATATATAACCCAACAAACAAAACAAAAAACCTTTAATCCATCCACTAGCTGAGGCAATATGTGACTGCTCTACAGCTATGACAAAGGTATCCAAAATTCAGAAAATGGTACAACCTTTTACTAATTCTTGTAAGCATTAGATACCAACACCTTAAGGTTAATTTACCATCCATTGATAGTTAAATACTACAAAAAAATCGTCAGCTTGCCAAGGACACTGAGGAAACAAAAAGGATGAATATTGTCATGCTGGCAACAAGAATTTTAATTTGACCTTGCTGGAAATGATTTACGTCCTGAGATCCTCCGACATGGCAGAAGGAATACAATGTGTAGTAAGGATGTCTGATGTTGCAGATTTTGCTGTCTTTGTCTGAAGGACTACCACCTGCATAAAGCAAACTAGGATTAATATAGCATTTTGCCACACATCTCTCAAAAAACCCAGACCAACAGAAAGTTCATACCTGCTGATATTCCAAATCAAACTTCAAAAACTCATCACTGCACTTCTCTACCATGCTGGCCAAGCTCTTCAAATTTTTTACACGCTCACCGTTAAAAGCAAGAACCTACAACAGAATCGGAAAGCCACAGGAAGATGGCATCAATGGAAGTCTGTTTGACAGCCCAATAAAGAAACAATGATATCAAGATTTAGAGATGCATCTTCCCCCAACCTGAGTATTAACTATCTCCTCATATCCAATGTTAATGTCAGCAACAAGAACCTTAAAACATTTCATAGAGCAAAAAACAGAATATCAGATACTACTTCAATACAACAATCATGCAGCTTCTCAAGGATGATTTTTTAAGTGAGGCATAACCTGGGAAACCACGACAATCTGTTCATCAGGTGATTGTCGAAACTCATGCAAGAGTTTGTCCAACAGCTTTACAGGAGCTTCATACTCATAATCCTTTCCATACTGGTTATGCACATGGGAGGAGTTAAACAATAGAACTATCGCAATAAATGACGAGGCATCGTATGCACACATGAATCACTATTAAGCACAATATTGAAAAGAGTGACGCTATTGGCCATGTAGAGCATGTTGTTTTCTATATAAAGGTAGAATCTACGCATTCTCTAAAACACTAACTCAGAAACTGACAACAACAATATGATAAGAACCCTCTTTGCATAGTGAAGAAGATAATAGAATAATATTGTGTAAAAATACAACTCTTTATGTTTTCTCCTCAGCTAACTCATGCACATAGGTAGTTCTTATATAGCTCTACGCCTACCTATTGTACATCCTAATCATAAACTATATCAAACTAATCTATTAAAGTTCTATAAACATTAAGAATTGTACATCCTAATCATAAAGTATGTTGCTCTCAATCACATAGGAATTAGGGGATTTCTGAAAAATGTCTTCAACTTATGAGCTAAAAGAAGATTTTCTTTTAAATAATAGTGGTGTCTGGACCAACTTGTGTGTAGCTATGCACCTTGACAAGAACCCACCTTGTATCTTCATCTTCCCATCCTTCCATCAGCATGAGGCCACCAAATTAAGCGGATAGGAAGAAATCACCCAAATATACTTTGCCTCTGCTAAGATTTGGACCCTAGTGTCCCAGGATGAGCTAGGAAATTTTTATGATAGATAGAAGGTGACCTTGTTGCTTGTAAATAAAATTTGATAATACCACCAAGAATACTCATGATGCCATCAAGCCAATTCTAGAAGGTATGATAAACCTCACTGTACAGGCATTATTCCCCTAGAAGTGGCAATAAGCCACATAAACTCCAACATGTACAAGCAAAGAAACTTGAAGGAAACTCAGTTTTATCACAAATACTGATCATGACAATTAAATAGAGAAGAATAAGACACTGAAACGAGGAATCAAATGAGAAGGGCAGTGGTATAGAGGATATGACACATCAATATGGCAAAGCAATTTGTGTACCTCTGAACGAAGATATGGAACAGATACAGTTGTAAAAACAAATCCAGCTATAATATAATATGATGGAGGTCTCCCCTTGTTGTGAGCTGGAATAAGCCTCATCTGAGTTGCAAGTTTGATGATGAAATTTAATATCTCAGAATTACGACGAAGAACTTTAACAGCAGCGCTGTCGCCCGAATATTTTTGGGATACGAGATAACTAAAACCTATACGCTCTCCATGCCGGAATGGAACTGAAAATAATCAAAGGAGATTAATCATATGAACTGTCAATTGAAAATAAAATTAACGTGAATAGGAGTGACAACAGATAAAGCTAATAAAAAAAGAGTATTAATTAATCAATATATGTAATTATCATGCAACTCCAACAGACAATATGTTCTTCCAAATGGGTTGAACCATTAGTAACCATAACAAAGATGGCAATTCTACTTGCAAATATCAGGTAAGATATTCACCTTCTTCCGAAAACAAATGTGTGGAATGGAAACACACTCCAAGAAGTACAAATACAAACCAGCTGACAAAGTTCTCCTCTAAATACCTCATCCAATATGAAGATCTCTTTAATACTGCCATCAGGCTTAGTCAGGTCATCAACATGAATGTTTTTACCACTTAGAAGAAATGATAACACAAGAATAACATCAGGAAAATAAGAAGAAGAATTATGAGTTAGTTAATAGTAAATCCAACAACTGTTAATCAAACTTATTGCATTAGTTGCAGAGCTTAGGTTGGAAAAGTACAAGGAGATCATTTTTTTAGTCAATAAGGTAAAAATTACAACAGCATATATGCATTTCAATAGTAGAGCTTAATGGGTAAGCTACTGCGAAGAAGGGTGGTGGGATAAGTTCAGTATAAAGTGCAAAAGAAAGAAAGCATAGTTAGCATTTCAACCTGTTCCATCATTGGCAATATCAACCCCATCAAAGCTTAGGATTACATCAGATGGCATCAACATCATAGACTCTGGGGCAGTAGGGTCGATTCTTCTTATACGGACACCTTTCTGGTAAGGTTTCATTCCCATTGATAAACGCAGATCTGGATTTTCCATCTTCTGCCACTCAACCCCAAGAATGGGAAACCCTGGACAAAATGAAAATAATGATAATATGTAGACATTAATTGTATATAGTAGCTTGTCCATTTTTGCAAAAAGTAGTCACAAGTTCAAGCTCTACATCATGAGAAAATAAGACCTGATTCTCATGCATCAAGCACAAAGGTGTTCTTTTGTATCACATTAAAAGAGCGCCAGTCATAGTAACCTATGACACACATTCTATCCATCTTTCTTATTTTAAATAATTGTTTCTTATAGTTGGACATGCATGACTTAGCCATGGCCTTTAGGTGACACCAAGAAGATTTTTTTTTTTTTTTTTGAAATCAGTAACTTTGTATCATTTCAAGGATCAAAACAGTACTGAAACCATATTTACAATAGAGCTCTAGTGTCTTTCCTCTCTAGCTATAAAGAATCTAGAACATCTATGATAGACATAGTATCATTAGAGTAAATTTGATTACACCAAAAACATAGCAGTAAGATGAAGTTCAACTTGATCTTCTGCACATCATTCTCTAAGCTCTCAAAACATCTGGAATTCCTCTCCTTCCAAATTGTCCACCAGATACAAGCTGGAACAATTCTCCATCTACTCCTATCCTTAGCATGTGAACATGTTCCCTCCCAGCTGCTAAGAGCCTCTGTTCTCTTGCCTGGCATTGTACATGCTATACCCTTAAGGTTTAGGATGATTCTCCACAAATGAGCTGTGAATGGACAATGCAGAAATAGATGGTTGACTCTCTCAGTTGTTTCTTTACACAGGAAGCATCTTGAGCACAATGTCATACCTCTACTCATCAAGTTGTCCACTGTTAAAGTGGCCTCCTTCGCTAGTAACCATACAAAAATTGATACCTTGTGGGGAACTTTTATCCTCCAAATCTGCTTCCATGGCCAGTTTGCTATCTGGTGGTTGGACTGGTTCATAATTTTATATGCAGCATAGACCTTAAAAATGCCTTTGGAGTTGCCCTGCCACCATAAATGATCTTCAGCAGCTTGAACCCCAGGAAATTGATCAAGTTTGCTGAGGAAATCAGCCACTCTTTGAACCTCCCAATCATTGAAATGTCTTCTAAAATTCAAGCTCCACCCGTTAGATGTCCACATTTCAGCTATAGTTTTCTGTTGGTGAAGGACTAGGTTGAAGATATCCGAAAAGACCAGTTCCATGATACCAACCTCATGCCAATTATCCTTCCAAAATCTGGTTTTGTTTCCATTTTGCCACTTTGATTCTTGATTGAGTTTTCAACTCACTCCACGGGGATCTGATAGACCTCCAAAGGTTGACCCCATATGGAGTATTGATTTCCTTGGTCATCCAGCTATCCTCTTGTTCATATTTGGCTTTAATCACTCTTCCCCATAATAAGTGGTTTTCTTTGGTGAACTTCCACAACCACTTCATCATTAGAGCTTTACTTTGGATTTTCAAGTTCTTGATACCCAAACCACCCTATTTTTTTGCACAAATGATTGAGTTCCACTTGACCAAATGGTAGCCTTTCTTCTCTTTGCCACCATGCCATAAGAAGTTCCTCCTAATTCTATCCAACCTCTTGATGACCCCTGCTGGAATGGGAAACAAGGACATCATGTATGTTGGAAGTGCATCAAGGACTGAGTTGATCAAAGTCAGTCTACCTCCTCTTGACAAGTATTAGGTCTTCCATCTTGCTAATTTCTTTTCACATTTCTCAATAGCAGTATCCCAAATCTCAATAGACTTTGAATTGGCCCCCAAAGGCATTCCCAAATAAAGGGTTGGCAAAGACCCTACCTCTCCTCCTAGAATAGATGCCAACAGATTCATGTGGGGAACATCGTTAATGGGGCAAAGAAAGCTCTTACCCCAATTTATGTGAAGGCCTGAGATGCCTTCGAAGAGCACTAGGATTATTCTGAGATGTCTCAATTGGTTTCTATCAGCATCACAAAATATGAGGGTATCATCAGCATATTGCAAATGAGTCACCTCTAGGCTATCACTCCCAGCCCTAGCTACCTCAAAACCCTTTATCCATCCATACAAATTAGTTGTTTTGAACATAGTATTCAGTCCTTCCATGGCAATGATAAACAAGAAAGGAGACAGAGGATCTCCTTGCCTGAGACCCGTTTGAGCCTTAAAGAAGCCAGCAGGTGATCCGTTAATCAACACAGAATAACTAACCGTGGATATACAAAATCTGATCCAATGTATCCATTTTCTCCCAAAGCCCAACTTCTTCAGCATACATAGCAAGTACTCCCAGTTTACATGATTATATGCTTTTTCTATATCTAGTTTGCATAGGATACCAGGCTTCTTTTGTTGCACTCTGGAGTCTATTGCTTCATTTGCCACTAAAATTGCATCCATGATTTGTCTGCCTTTGATGAAAGCCATTTGCTGAACATCCACCAGATTGGAGATCACTCCTTTCAGCCTCTCTGTCAATACTTTGGAGAATAATTTGTAGATGCTTCCTATCAAGCTAATAGGCCTATAATCTCTTAATTCTTTAGCACCTTTCTTCTTAGGGATAAGAGTTATGAATGTTGCATTGAAGCTTCTTTCAAAAACTTCTTGCTCATGGAAGTTATGAAAGGCATTCATAATGTCCTGTTTCACAATCTCCCAGCAGTTAATGAAGAAACCCATGGAGAAACCATCTGGATAGCTCCTGCGCACATTTTCAAGCACCTTAAGACTTCCTCCTCAGTGAAACTTCACCTGCAATCTCACCTTGTTTTCCACTGAAAGAGTTGCATAATTATTGAGCATGTTGATAGGTCTCCAGTGAGTGGTCTCTGAATACAACTTTTGATAGAAGTCGATAATGGCCCTTTCTATTCTTGTAAACTCCTCGGTTAATTCGCCTTGCACCATTAGCTGGTCTATGTAGTTGAACCTTTTATGAGTGTTTGCCACTTTATGAAAGAACTTGGTGTTCCTATCACCTTCCTTTAACCATAAGGCCCTTGACTTCTGCCTCCACGCAACTTCTTCATTTTTAATCAGACCCTCCAATTCTAAGGTTAAATCTGCTTTCTTGGCTGATTCTTCTATCAAAGGTCTATATTCCAGTATCAAATCCATTTCAGCCAATTGTTCTAAAGTTTGTTTTCTTTGGATCACTAGGTTGCCAGCCTCACTCCTGCTCCAGTCCTTCAGTTTATGTTTGAGTGCCTTCAATTTACATGATAGCACAAAGTCAGGCCTGCCTTTAAAACTAAAGGAGTTCCACCACTCTTTGATCCTGTCATTGAAGCCTGCAGTCCCAAGCCACCAATTTTCATATTTAAAATAATTCTTCTTTTTTATCCAGGAACCACCCTGTAAAGCCAAAGGAATGTGATCAGAGGCCAACCTTTGCAAAGGGGACTGCTTTATGTTGCTAAAGCAGTCATCCCACTCTTTTTTTTTTGATAACCGAGAAATCCGTCTGTGACCCGCCCTTTGGACCAATCACAGTCTTCTTAACTCGGTGGATTTTGGGCCCGCCCCTCTACCCTTCTCCACTTAAATACCGGGCTTCGCTTTGCATGGTGTGGGGCTTGAACCTGCGACCTAAGCCACAAATCCTCCACCTTTTGCCACTTGAGCTAGGCCAGTCATCCCACTCTTCTGAGAGTAAGAATCTGTCGATCCTGGAAGCTGTGTCATGATTGTCCCCCTTGAACCAAGTATAATTGAAGGTCGATTAAGTTCATATCTTCAATGAAATTTGAGAACTCTATCATCCCTCTTGATCTCCTGTTGCAATTTCTCTTCTCCGAGACATATCTTGTAGTGTTGAAATCACCACAAATAGCCCAAGGAAGAATATTCAGTTTTTCATTTTGAAAGTATCAAAGCCTTTTGACTTCTCTTTTATTTTTAATTAAGGTAGTATCATAACCTTGTTGAATATGCAGATCAGCAGATCATCCTCATTAATTGCATACTCAGGAAACATCAGTTCAACTTCAGAACAACTTCTGTCCCCACCTAAATATAACTTCTTAAATTTATCTCCAGTAAAAGATTTGTAAAAATCTCCCGTACAAGAAGATCAACAATTCAGGATTTTTTAGAAGTCTACAGTAGAATTTGATCATAAATAAAACTGTAACCTTTGGGTTATACAAAGAATCCCTAGTGAATTCTCAGTCCGTGTTGAAGAGTTCCACATCGGATGAAAAAGGGATGGGCGATCTCCTTATATGAACTTGGCAACCTCCTCTCATTAGCTAGCTTTTAGGGTTGAGTTAGGCCCAAGATCCATTTATTTACCATGGCATCAAAGCAGGACTTTTTTCAATTATTTTGTACCGATGTTGGGCGATGTGTCGGAGATTTTGGACTCATTTTAGGCTTCTAGTTCATCAAATCATGTCCACAGTGCTTATTTATGTCCATTTCTGATGGGAATTATTTGAATTTCAGCTGTGAGAGCTCAAGGATAAAACGAGGACAAATGAAAGCGAAAAGAAGTCAAAAGCTTGGAAAAGTAAAGAAAACGGCAAAGCTGAAGTTCGCCAAAGTCATTAGGCGAGTCGCTAACTGGGCTTAATCTCGCCAAAAAGCTTAGAAAGTTCTACTCAAAAGTTCAAGTTAACTCAGCGAGAGGAAGAAGTAAATGGCAAGTCGCCGATCTGGTCGGCTAACTCAAGTCATCTCACCAAAAAGATCAGAGAACTCTACACATTTAGTCAAGCCAACTCGGCGAGATATAGGATCAAACAGTGACTCGCTGACTAGGTTGGCAGTCTTCAAAGGGATTGCCAGAACAGGATCAAAACTTGAAGGCCCGGAGAGAAGCTAAAAAGCAATTGGGCGATGAAATGAAGCACTCGACAACTTGCCGAGTTGTTTAGCAAGCCCGACTAAATTCATCGAAGTGATATTTTAGCCAACTTTTAGGGAAGTATAAATTGATTTTGAAGAGAGAGAAACACATCTTTTATCATTCTGAATATTCTCTTGTACTCGGAATCTTCAAAAGCTTTTGGATATTTTGCTAACTAGTAATTGGGAAATTGGGGTTTTAATTTGGGTTGATTCGAATTGAGGATTGAAGCACTTCTAGCTTTGATGTTGAACAATTACTTTGGTAAAACTCTTTTAATGTCTAGAATGTGCGGCTAAAACCCCATAGTCCTAGGTGTGTGCTATGTAATTGGATGCCTAATTAGTTGGGTTGTTATTACTGCTTAATTAAATGTTGTTTTGAAATGGGTTCAGCTATTTCTCCATATTTTCATTCATGATGTGAGGTGGCAAACTCATGTCTACCTTAAGATCTTTAAACTTACTTATGAAAGATGTTTAGGGTGGAAGAACTAGTTGATAATTGTTTGATTAAGTTCATATGCTAGCCTTGCTTGATAAAGAGGGTTGAATTAAGATGTTGGATTAGTTTTGAATGTGATACATGTCGGGTTTTGATAAAATCTTGCATGAAATACAATAGTTGATTGGTAAATATCTATCGTGCATATACAGGGGAGGATATTCTATGGTGGACGGGAAACAATAGAGGAGTATACAAAGTTAGCTCAGCTATAGATCAGACAAACCAACAAATTACAAATTGGCCATGGAAACAAATATGGAAAAGAAAAATACCCCACAAAGTGTCTTGCTTTGTATGCTTGTTGGCCAAGGAAGCCGCTCTTACTCAAGACAATGTCATGAAAAGAGGGATAACCTTATGCTCTAGATGCTTTCTTTGTGGGGAGACACTTTAGAGATTGTGAATCTTCTGTTTCTACACTGCAAGTACACTCAACAATTATGGAGAATTATTTTGAGTCTCAAAGACATCTCCTAGACTATGCCTAGGAAAGTTTATGAGGCTTTAAAGAGCTGGGAGGAAGCAGGAGTACTGGCAAAAGACAGAGGTAGATGGAGACTTATCCCTTCTGCAATATGGTGGGCAATATGGAAAGAGAGGAACTCTAAGTGTTTTGAGAGCATAGAAAACAGTGTGCATAAAGTGAAGCTCAACTGCACTTTGCTATTATGTTTTTGGTGTAATCAGTTATACTCAAATGATGGTCTCTATAATTGATGTTTTAGACTCAATTTAGCCATAGAGCAGTAAGAATTGGGGCCATTTGTATATAAGGTTTCAGGACAACCCACCCATGTACTGTTTTGTGATATAATACAAAGTTACCAAGTTCAAAAAAAAAATATCTATCGTGCATATTAATCTAGCCTACCCATCGATAAGCAACTGTTTTGAGCAATACAATTACCCACAATACAAAATTGGTGTTCAATTATGCAAATTCCTAAGATTCCCTTCTTACTTGTTGAATCTCCTTGTTTTACGCTTGTGTTAACATCTTGTTGAACATCTCCTTGTTGATAATCTAAAATCTCTCAAACTTATGTTTATGTCTAAATCGATTAATCAAACTTACAAAAGCTAAGTACATGAGTTCACTTCGTGAATTAAATTCCTACTTAACATTCTTTGTGGGATTCAACCCAACTCCTCGTCAGTCATTTTACAGACACCATTTTAAGAGCCATGGGATAAACTTCAAAGAACTAACACGAAAATTATACTTTATTTGAGCTACATTAGTTGCACAATACAGGAGTATTTATTACAAGATATACTCCAAAAAAAAGGAAAGTTTCATCTACTGACCTTCAATTGATAACCGCTTTTAAATGTCAGAAGCTTAAAACAAAACTTAAAAGAACTTAGAGAATTTTGATCTCTTAACAAACAAAGAAAGTCAACTGAATAAGGTCATAGCCTAGTCGATGTACATAAGACAAATCTGTAAGTAACAGTGTTGACGGTATTTGAGATTCGAGATAAATCAGATAGGGAGATGTAAAGGTTCAAATACCTCATGGAATTCCTTTACAAGCAGAACATCACACCATCAGACCCAGATGCTTGGAAAATGAAGGGAGGGGGAAGTAGATTATTGTCAGTGAAATCCTTCACCAAATATTTGGAATAAGTACATTTTTTCATAAAACTGGCAGCAATTATGCCATTCATACAGCTGATATTTTGAGGAAAAGAAAAGAAAACATATGTAAGCCTGTGTTCCAAGTGCAAACAATTGAATGTAAACATGGACCACTTGTTTCCACACTGCCAAGTTGCTAGTTGGTTATGGTGAATGGTATTTAAATTATCTGGAGAAATGTGGCCAATGTCTGATTGGCTTCTATAATCAAGCATGTGAAAAAGTTGTATAGCATGGGATATAGCCCCTTTGCCTATCGTGGTTCTTGGGAGGGAAAGGAACACGTAAGTTTTTGTGGAATGTACAAAATGGTTTTGTATGGATCAGAGCATGTCTTTTCTTTCTAGTTACTTTTCAGTGGATCCACAAGGTTCCTATTACTATAGATCATTTGTGATTTGTAATGAACTATATCTTTCGGACTTTCAATAGGTTCTCTACTCTTTTTTCTTCGAATAAAATAATGGATACATTGATATAATTGAGAAAACTCCAGTATAAAAGTTGTATACAAAAGGTGGTAGACATACATCAAAACATGTTTGTACTCTACTTTTGTTACAATTCTATCCATTATCTTTGTCTTGTTCTTAGAGTTAGGGTTTCGTTTTTCATATTTCGATATTATATCATTAATTGTCTCTGCCTCCTATCCACACAAAAAGCTTATTGAACATAGTTGATGCCCCTCGTCTGAGGTTCTCCCGAGTCAACATGGCTTCTCTAGCTACTAACCAAGTGAAATAAGCCACCTTATATGGACCTTTGACTTTCCATATGTGTTTTCATGGCCAAAAGGCTAATTGTGATCCCAATTGGCCACCTGCTTTGCTCCAAACGTTCAATTAGTTTTGTCATCCTTGATATCTCTCTCATAGGCCCCCTGCTTTGCTCCAAACAATCATATAGTTTTGTCATCGTTGATATCTCTCTTATATGATCTCCTCAAAGTTAGGTTCCACACCTGAGGGGGCCAGACCTCATTCAATGTGGCTGTCCGATGTAAGTTTAGATCAAACAAGTCTGTGATAGAAACTTCATGCTGCCTTCACCCACCCATATGTCCTCCCAAAACAATGTTTTCCCGACATCCTTGATACTAATCCTCAATCAGCCTTCTAGATTTAGCCATAAATTCTTGATGTTTCTCCATAGGCTAATTCCATAAGGAGGTGTCACCTTTTTGGTTATCAAAAAATCTTCTTTTCCATACTTCGTTTTTACTACTGTGCCCCATAAAGTATGTCATTTTAGGGTAAATCTCCATAGTTACCTCATTAAAAGGCAATTACTCCACTTCTTCAAGTTACTGATTCTCATGCCCCCTTCTATCTTACTGATGGTCAGCATTTTCCATTTAACCAAATGAGATCCCCTCTTCTCTTTATTGCCCTGTCACAAGAAAGTCCTCCTCCACACTTGTATGGAAAATAATGACATCGTGTAAGTGGGGAGTGCATCCAGAACAAAGTTGATTAAAGAACTAGTATGTCTCTTAAAGAAAGCTACTAAAATTTCCATCTTGGTAGTCTTTTTTTACATCTCTCTTGGTCCCAGACTATATGTCTTTGGATTTGCTCTTTGACCCAAGGGGATTTCCAAGATACATAGTTGGAGTGCTTCCCATTTCTCCACCCAATATTTCAACATCTGTTGCATTCTGTCCACAGTAATCACATGAAAGCTCTTCCTATAGTTTGTGTAATCCTGAGATAGCTTTAAATAAGATCAAAATGATCCTTAGATATCTCAGTTGACTATCTTCAGCATCACAAAAAAATATAGTGTTATCAACATACTGCAGATGAGTAACTCCACCCTCTCTTCATGATTTTGTGCCACATTGAAGCCACATATCCATCCATTTCTATGAACTGTCCTTAAGATGTTGTTTAAACTTCCATTTTCTTTATAAGTGTCGTTAAGACCTTCCATTGTAATAATGAACAGAAAAGGTGATAGGGGATCACCTTGTCTTTGTCCTCTTTGAGATACAAAGAACAGTTCAGGAGCCCCATTAATCACGATTGTAAATTTTACAGTGGTTATGCACAATTTCACCCAACTAACCCATTTCCTTCCAAACTCCATTTGCTGCAAGATTCTGACATGAAAAACCCAATTCACATGGTCATATGCTTTTCCAATATTCAACTTGCACATTATGCCTGGGTTTTCCTATTTCAATCTAGAGTCTAGGCATTCATTGGCAATGAAAATTGCATATGTTATTTGTCTACCTTTTAAGAATGTCATTTCTTGAGTGTCCATCAGTTTATGCATCACCTTCCCGAGTCTTTTTCTGAAATTTTTTGAAATCAACTTACAGAAACTCCCAATAAGGTTGATAGATCTGAAGTTTCCTAATTCTTTCTTTAGGTGTTAATACCACATAAGTAGCATGAAGCTATTTTCAAACATCTTCATTGAAAGAAAGTTTGAAATTGCAGCCATCGCGTCTGCCATGATCACCTCTAGCATTGAATGAAAAATCTCATTGTGTATCCATTTGGGCCAGAAGCTTTGTCCACAGCTCAAAGTTTTAAACACTCTAGTACTTCCTTCTCTTCAAAATTATTTTGTAAGTTACATTTTTCATTTTTAGAAATAATGGGGTAGTTGATCATATTACATGAAGGTCTCTATTCCTCTGCTTCAGAATATAGATTATGATAAAAATGTATGATCTCCCTTTTTAAATCTTTGGTTCTTCAATGAATTCACCTCCCACCACCAGCTTATCAATGTAGTTGTTTCTTTTGTATGCATTGAATATTCTTTGAAAGAACTTACTGTTCTTATCTTCCTGCTTAAGCCAAAGTTCCCTAGATCTTTGTGTCCATGGCTCCATGATATTCCTCTCTTCTTGCATATTCTTCAATATTCATGACCTTGCTTGCCTTTTTGGAAATTTCATTAGCAGTAAGTTGTCTTCTTTGTTGTGTGTCATCAAGCTTATTGATCTAATTCATAATGTCTTTCTTTCCATTTCCATATCGCCAAAGTTGTTTTGGTTCCACTCCTTCAATTTTCTGTTAAGAGCTTTGAGCTTCCCAACAAGCATGTAATTTGGCCTGTCTCCAATCTCAATACATGATCACCGCTCTTGTACTCCATCAAAAAAACCTTTGGTCTCAAGTCACCAGTTTTCGAACTTGGAAGTATGATTTGTTATGTTCCTAGTTACCACATTTTTAGAAACACCCGGGAATGGTCAGGACAAACTCTTGTTAGTATCTCCTGTTTAGTGTTTCTGAACTTCCTTTTTTTTAATCAAGCAGAAACAACATCTCATACAGCTCCTCTGAAATCAGAAATCTATCAATGATTTATGTTATTTCCTGATTATCTGTTAGTTGCCCCCTTCTCATAATGGTTCCATCAGCTCCATATCATCAATGAACTCAAAAGTTCTAACATGGCTCTGGTGCTTCTGTTGCAGTTACTCTTTTCCAAGGGATATCTAACTACATTAAAGTCTCCAGCCAGAACCCAGGGTTGACTTAACAGTCCACTCACAGACCCAACTTCCTCCCACACTTCTTGCCTTTCCTTATTGCAGTTAGGAGCCTAAACCCCTGTCATATACCAATTGAACTACTTTCATTGACATGTAAACTTACAAGTCAATGAGTACATTCCAGTTGCCACTATCTCACCCCCACCCCCGTGTTCCACTTGCATCCAATTGAGCATATCTGACACACATATTCCCCCATAGTTATTAAACCTTTTCTCCAATATTACCTTCCAATTTTGTCTCCTGAAAGCACAATATATCAACCTTCCATATGGATGAGGCTACTTATCACCCTTCTGATGTAACACTTGTTAAATCCCCTCACATTCCAGGAAATTACTTTCATTTTCATTGATCCATAATGGTTTCTCCCTTTCCACTATTTCTCAGCCCATTGCTTTAAAATGTATGCCAAACACCAACCCTTTTAATTCTTGCATGACTTTCTTTTTTGTTGTAGACGCTGCTGCAATCTCTGCCCATGTCTGATTGCTCGTCTTATTGCTTGCCTGTTCTTATCTATTCTCTTGAAGAGAGACATGGCCTCTTTGTCAGCCACCAAAGCAAATCCCAAATTCTTTGCTCAATTTAATTATGTGTTGATGGACCCAAAGAGTTGTGTCCATATCCCCCTCTATCTCATCCTCTATCGCCAGTGTGTTTAGTGGTTCAACTTCCTCCACCGAAAACAACAAAGTGGATATTCACGTTAAACAGGAAGCTTGAAGGGATAACAAGGCATAGACAAAAAGGTGGAAGTTAAAGGAGCAACATGCACTTTTTTCTGCTCAAGGAAAAACAACAAGTTCGGTAGATTAAGAAGTATTGTTTATGTAGAAATTTGACAACAGATCTTTCATTATTATCCCAGAAGTTACATTAAATGCTAGACGAAGGAGCATTGCAATTAAGATTGTTAGATTCATTAAGGGAGATATAATCCCTTCATTACAACCATCCCTAGGAAGGCAGGCCCAAAAATTCTATATGCTGAAGCGATCAGAACCAGGAAATGGCAGTCGAAAGAGTCAACCAGAGCATTGGTCAGCACAAGTGATAAGAAAATTATTGTGGTCGGAGGGGATGTGTCTGCTGAGAACCATTTTAACAAAGCGATGAAAGAAAAAAACCAACACTTTCAGATATAAGAAGGTAGGCTGTATCGAGTTGGAAGAATGCCTTTGGGGTGAACATTTATGAAATGGCAGATAATCCGTTCTTTTTTGAGTTTCCAACAAAATCCATGGCAGAACAAATTCTTTAAGGGAATGGAGTTGGGAAAAAAGTAAAAACCCACCTTGAATAGTGGAATCTAGTCGTTGGTTGTTGCACGAGTAATCAAGAAAGAGAGTAAACATGGGTAAGAATCATGGGTCCTCCTCTTCACCTCTGGACAGAAAAGATTTTTAAGGCAATCGGCGAGCAGTGCAAAGGTTGGATAGAAACAGAGGAACAAATCTCTCTCAAAAACCATCTCAAATGGGCAAGAATGAAGGTCAAAGGAGATGGAAGATATGTTTCTGAAAAGTGAGATTGAAGACGGGGGTTTAATTTTTATTATAGCCATATGGAGTGAGACATCAACCATGGCTATCGCTGGCGAAGGGAAGAAGATGAACCTCCTGGAGGACCGTCAGGTAATAGAGATACATAAGGAAGCCAATAGCTGTGACAGTTGTAGTAATGAGAGAGTGAGTCACATGGAACAAGAAAAACCTAACACGCAATTCAAATTAATATCTGGAGTTGGAATACTAGAACGTGAGCGGGAGATGGGAGATTTAAAAGCAAGTGTGCCAATTAATGAAGAAGGGGAGAGAAGATAGCAGCCCGAAGCCTTTTTCTGGGGCCCAATTTTAGTTGCAAAACAACTTGAGCCCACACTTGACAGGGTGGTGTGATTCAATTACGTATGAAATAGAAGCTAACACTAGAGCATCCCAGCAAAACAAAAGGAACTCTGGAATACTAGATGCCCACCAAAGAGAGGAAGAAGAATAATTGTTTCAGGACTCTAAAGAGTCAGAGGTTCATGATGAAGCTGATGATTATGCAAACGCCATGACTTTCATCGAGGGGAAGATGCTTCTATTCTTAGCTACGTATATCTTCTGCCTTGATTTCACTTTTCAGCATTGTAGGCTTTTTGAGACAGTTCCCCGAGTATGATTCTAAGTCTACCACATCCAATTTTACCACCTTCAATTATCATATGATGCACTTACAAATTGGTGCAAATTGAGTTCTGCATAGGACATGGCAAACTCGTCTGAAGTGACCTTTTAATTTATGCTCTATGTATGCTATTGGGCACACTATCAGAAATGATACACTTTTAATCTTATTCAATCATATATGAGCGCACATTCAAGTTGACGTTTGAATTTCAACATCATTCATCTTGTAGTTGTAACCAAATATGAATGACTACAATGAAATAAGACAGATGTGACCAACATAAATAACTAAAACTTTTTTCTTGTTAATAATACATGAATAACTACGAGTTCCATTAGACTTACCGGTATATGCACCATTCTTCTCATAGTCTTTAATGAAGTGCGTGATTACAGGTGTTGGGATGACATAACCAATATTCTCCACATCTTCATGTTTAAGGGACTGAAATGCGATACC
>JAJOOI010016096.1:0-38543 GCA_029582585.1 Solanum bukasovii
GCTTCTCTGAAGCAAACGACGGACCAACAGTACGGATCGTAGATCGATCTACGGTCCGTCAATCCCCTCCGTAGCTCCACACTTAGAATCTTCAAAAAATCAGGTACTGGAACCCTCGCAGTATCACTCTACGGATCAACAGTACGGTCCGTAGATCAATTTACGGACCGTCAATAGACGCCGTGGTTCCACACTTGGTCAGATTTCCCTGATTTGTCTGATATACCTTGCCTGCTGATCTACGGTCATAACCTAAGGACCGTGAATGGACCTACGGTCCGTAGATCACCTCCGTGAATGCCTTTCTTCTGCATTTCTTCCAGCTGTCTCTACACTTCCGCACCTGAACGTCTTTCCTGCAATTGCCTATGAGTTAACTTTAACTCCAGCATTCTCAACTATCCATCCGGTATTCCATGTTTCGATGCTGCGACGGTATGTTCCAGACGATCCCCATGTGCTCCAGTATGATGCGGTTGAGTTAGATGATCGTCTTATCTATATTGAGGAGCCAGTTGCCATCTTAGACAGAGCTGTAAGGCAGTTGCGATAAAAGCCACTAATGTGGTTGAACTCTGTTGGAGGCACCGTCCAGTCGAGGAGGCCACTTGGGAGACCGAACGGGAGGTTCGAGAGCAGTTCCCTGACTTATTTGAGCCTTCAGGTACTTCTTGACTTTTACTTTCGCGGACGGAAGTTCTTTTAGAAGTGGTTGTTGTAATGACCCTCCAGGTTATTTTTGAGTTAATGCATTCATTTCGGTGTTTAGAGTGTACCTATAGAAACCCCAAGTCATTTATGACTTGCTGGCACTGACTGTTTAGTCGTCTGGTCGTTCGTTTGGGTTTTAAGCCCGTTTCCCTGTCTTGGAGCTTTTGAACCTTGAAAAGTTGACTTTAGTCAAAATGTTAGGTTAACGACCTCAGGAAGGAATTCTGACGGTTCCATCAACTCCGTAATGGCCAAATTAGGCTAGAAGCATGGTCGAAACGAGTCCCGAAGCCTTCGGTGCGAGTTTGGGACCATTTGGCATTTTAGCCTTTGAAATTTGGCCTAAGGTTGACTTTGGTCAACATTCTTGGAAAATGCTCTTGGATTAAAATTTTGTCAATGAGGTAAGTTCCGGATTGTCGAGTTTGGTCTAGAACGACCCTTCATTCGCTTCCTGAGGCTTCCGGTCTAATCACGAGACCCATGGTGGAATTTGGCTAAAAATGGCATTTGGGTGTGGGATCCACATTCAGTCAAAATGACCTCGTATGGAAATTTTGACTGCGCCATTGAGTCCAAAAATTGAATTTGATATGGTTGCATATCTCGTTTCCGAGTAATGGGTTCCGAACGAGTTCGGAGCACCCCGTGGTAGTTTTTAATTTTCCGAGAAAATGCTGAAAATCTAGTGTATATAATGTAGAAAATCAGCACTTTTGGAAAACTTTAAAAGCTCATAAGTCCCTTGCTCAACCGAATAAGGTGATTCGCAGTGCGAAGGCTTCATTTTTTCAGTGTCTTCGCTATAGATTGATCGGAAATTGTCGAGTGCATGTCGTTCGAGGTAAAAGTCATGATAAACCTGACTGCTTAGCCCTTTTTCGAGTTTTTGTTATTGGCCTTCTTGTTTTGGTCATATCTTGCTCATTTTAGCTCGGTTTTGGGTGATTAGAAGTCCCACATGTCAAGAATTATCGAGGCTACGTCTTGGAGTGTTCTAGGAGTGTTGGGCACCCTTTGATTTTTATAAATTCCGAGTTTAGACTGCTGCATGTTTTCTTTTTAAGTTGATTAATGTGTGGCTTTTCTTGCATGTTGGATTTTGCTGCGTTTTGAGCCCCGAATTGTGTTCCATTTTGGAACACAAGTTCGAAGTACTGTTTTGGGTCACTTGGCGGAGTCACATCCGAAAAGTTCGGTGCGGGTCCTACGATTTCTGTTTCAACTCCAAAATTGACTCATCTCCATTTATTGTGATTTTGGTGTCTAAATGACCGTACTAACGTTGTGATCCTATATTTGATAGTGTGACGGTGTTTAAATGACGTTTGGTAAGGAAAAGCTCCGACAAAGTGATTTGGAGCACGCACGGTCGGTCAACAGGTAGGCTACGACTTTCCTCTCCTTAAATTGA
This sequence comes from Solanum bukasovii, assembly GCA_029582585.1. Classification (NCBI taxonomy): domain Eukaryota; kingdom Viridiplantae; phylum Streptophyta; class Magnoliopsida; order Solanales; family Solanaceae; genus Solanum; species Solanum bukasovii. The sequence continues at coordinate 2,126 of JAJOOI010016096.1, forward strand.
GCATGATTAAGCATTTGTATGCTGATTTGTGTGATTTTGGGGGTAATTTGTGGTTGAGCATGCTAAATTCCTAGAAACTATGACTTAGGTTCTAATTTCGGGTACTCTGGGTTACTGAAGCATGTCTAATGTCATTCGAAAGCATTTTTGGCCTTAATCTAGGCTTAGACTAGTGCTTGCCATAGACTTGCATATTTTAGAGCAGTTAGGCCTTGAAACCTCTCCGACGTCGCTTCGGATGACTTAGCTCCCTGTAAACTGATATAGCAGACTTGAGTCTGATAGTCTGGGCCTTAGCCAGGCAGTACCACCACTCTTGGAACCTTATATCCATAATTCCTTATCCCGTCGGTTCCGATGTATTCGAATTCTTAGGTTGGAATTTTGGATGGATACGGTTCGAGCAAGAGGGATTTATTGATGGCACTTGGTTTTGGGGTAATCCCCATGACGCTCGGTTGACAGGTGATTCTATTTCTAATCGACTCACCTCTACTCGTGGTTCAAGTCTAGTTCACTCCACCGGGTAGGGTTCAAGTCCTTGCCTTGGTATATATTTATATGGTTCAAGTCCACGATTATCCTTAACCTCTGTTCAAGTACGTGGTCATATTTTATGTGGTTCAAGTCCACGACTATCCTTAACCTCGGTTCAAGTCCGTGGTCATATTTTTTGTGATTCAAGTCCACAATTATCCTTAACCTCGGTTCAAGTCTGTGGTCATATTTTATGTGGTTCAAGTCCACGATTATCCTTAACCTCGGTTCAAGTCCTTGGTCATATTTTATGTGGTTCAAGTCCTCAGTTACTCACAATCTCGGTTCAAGTCATTATTTCCCTATTAGCTCTCGGTAAGCTTTGGGCATATGGATTAGTTCGGTTCAAGTTCAAAAAGTTGTGGTAATCTTGGAAACTTCATCGAATCCTCTTACTTCATTTCAATTATCCCTTCTTTGCACCTGTCGAGCTTATGGGGGTCCATTCGGGTTTTACTTTCATATTGTGCACGAGCGTACCCATCGAGTTTATGGGAGCTGATTTAGTTAGCTACTTTTCTTCTCTTTCTGTGTGAGTACGCTCATGTACATACATATTAGATGTTCCCTCCTGCTTATTTATGTTAGTATGTTAGATTCTCGCATTTCATATTACTTTTGCTTTCCTTCCTCATTCGGCCTATGATATCTACTGGGTACCCATTGTTTTGGGTACTCATACTACACTCGGCATCTGTTTTCGTGATGCAGATCTAAGCACCAGCTATCAACGTTGATTTCGAGCCAGTTGTAGTCATTTTAGGAGGCGAGGGTGAGCACATAGCATCCTAGATTTGCCTGTCTCCTTCTCTATTTATATATTGACTTGTATTTTGCTTTCTGAGACAGTCTTGTTTTTGTGGTCCACTGTTGGGACTTGAACTCATTTTTATAATAGCTCTGTACTTGTGACTTCTGGGTACTGGGAGGGATCTTTTATTTGTATATAGTTTTGGCTTGCTTCCGCCCTTCCATTTGTGATTCATGTTGTTATTATTATTGTGTTGTTGGGTTTAGTTTTCACCCTCAATCCCATTACTAGTTGTTCTGGGATACGGGTTGGCCTGCGTACTGGTTGGTTTTAGTATGTGCTGTCATGACTCGTGGAATTGGGTCATGACATCACCTTAAAAAATTGATACGAATAAAATAACAAAATTTCACATTTTTTCGTAACTGCCCAGAAAATATAAAAAACATTAATTCGTAAACATCCGAAAAGTATAAAAATCAAGAAAAAAACATAAAAACACCTCAACAAAATTGAGAATCGCACCAGTCTCCTTAGAATATCAATATCAATAGAATATCAAATTTTCATATTCTTTTGTTACTGCTCGAAAAATCTCAAAATTTTTAATTTGTAAACGTCCGAAAATTATAAAAATCAAGAAAAAGACATAAAAACACATCAAAAAATTCCCTAATCGCACCAGTCACATTAGAATATCGATACAAAAAAAATATCAAAATTTTACATTTTTTTGTGACTGCCCGAAATATATCAAAACTTTTAATTCTTAAACGTCCGAAAAATATAAAAAATCAAGAAAAAGACATAAAACACCTCAAAAAATTCCCAAATCGCTCTAGTCACCTACGAATATCAATATGAATAAATTATCAAAAATTTCACAGTTTATCGTGACTGCCCGAAAAATATAAAAAAAAAATAATCGTAAACGTCCAAAAAATATAAAAATAAAAAAAAGACATAAAAACATCTCAAAAAATTCCGAATCGCACCAGTCACCTTAGAATATCGATACGAATAAAATATGAAAATTTTACATTTTTTCGTGAATACCCGAAAAATATAAAAAAAAATTATTCGTTAACGTCCGAATAATATAAAAATCAAGAAAAAGACATAAAAACACCTCAAACAATTCCCGAATCGCACCACTCACTTTAGAATACCGATACAAATAAAATATAAAAAATTTACATTTTTTCGTGTCTGTCCAAAAATATCAAAAAATTTAATTTGTAAACGTCCAAAAAATAAAAAAATTAAGAAAAAGACTTTAAAAAAACCTCAAACAATTCCCGACTCGCACCAGCCACCTTAGAATATCGATACGAATAAAATATCAAAACTTAACATTTTTCGTGACTGCCCGAAAAATATCAAAAATTTTAATTCGTAAACGTCCAAAAAATATAAAAAATCAAGAAAAAGACAAAAAAAACCTCAAAAAATCCCGAATCTCACTAGTCCCCTTAGAATATTGATACAAATAAAATATCAAAATTTCACATCTTTTCGTGACTGACCGAAAAATATAAAAATCAAGAAAAAGACATTAAAACACCTCAAAAAATTCCCGAATCACACCAGTCACCCTAGAATATCGATATGAATAAAATATCAAAATTTCACATTTTTTTGACTGCCCGCAAAATATCAAAATTTTTAATTCGTAAACATCCGAAAAATATAAAAATCAAGAAAAAGACATAAAAACAGCTCAAACAAATTTAGAATCGCACCAGTCACCTTAGAATATCGATATGAATAAATTATCAAAATTTCACATTTTTTCGTGACTACTTGAAAAATATCAAAAAAAATTATTCGTAAACGTCCGAAAAATATAAAAATCAAGAAAAAAACATTAAAACATCTCAAAAAATTCCAGAATCGCACCAGTCACCTTAGAATATCGATACGAATAGAATATCAAAATTTTACATTTTTTCGTGACAGCCCAAAATATGTAAAAATCAAGAAAAAGACATAAAACAATCTCAAAAAATCTCGAATTGCACTAGTCCCCTTAGTATATCGATACGAATAAAATATCAAAATTTCACATTTTTTTAGTGACTGACCGAAAAATATCAAAATTTTTAATTCTTAAACGTTTGAAAAATATAAAAATCAATAAAAAGACATAAAAACACCTCAAAAAAATATGAATCGCACCAGTCACCCTAGAATATCGATATGAATAAAATATCAAAATTTCACATTTTTCGTGACTGCCCGAAAAATTTCAAAAATTTTATTTCGTAAACATCCGAAAAATATAAAAATCAAGAAAACGACATAAAAACACCTCAAAAAAATTCTGAATCACACCAGTCACCTTAGAATATCGATACAAATAAAATATCAAAATTTCACATTTTTCGTGGCTTCCTAAAAAATATCAAAAAATTTAATTCATAAACATTTGAAAAATATAAAAATCAAGAAAAAGACATAAAAACACCTCAAAAAATTCTCGAATTGCACCGATGTCACGACCCGAGAGCACCCCCTAGTCGTAACACGGCGTACTTGACCCTGAAGGGGTCTCATACAAGCCTCATAGTCATTCATTGCATTCAATAATGAATATAGTGCAGAATTAAAACTTTTCATTCAAAACCATACGATTCAAAACATTAATTTAATAATCTTTCAGAAGACACAACAGAAGTGTAAGTCTCACATGGCCATCTTAGACAAACTTTAACAAGATAGGGTCACAACCCTTTACAATCGAAGTCTAAACAATAGTCTTAAAACATAAAGATTTAGAAACAATAAAAGCCCTTGTCCTCGACCTATGAGGACATACCAAATCTTGGAGGAAAACTCTATCCAAGCACTTCAATCCTAGCTAGAACCAATCACTTGCCGAAACCTACACTTGTAGTAAAAATAGGAAAAATATGGGTTAGCACACAAAAATGTACTAAGTATGATGACCATGTAAAAACATGCTTTAAAAGGGACATTTGGTTGGAAACCATGCATTATGCCACTTTTTGGAAATATCATGTACAATAGCATAAGAGACATACAATACAAGTATAATCATCATTCAAGTCATAAAACCACATTTAGACAATATCATCATGCAAACCATTACCTTCACCTCAAGTAACCCTCATGCTATACCTTGTGCAATGCATGGATAGCTTCCCATACCACCATCCACACCAAGGCACCACATTGAGGTTACCAAAAGTGAACTTACCATTCCTTCCTTTTCACCTTTACACCATATCCATATAAAAGAGACATAACATTTCATGAGGCATGACAAGGGAAAATAACTCATAATATAACCCAAGAATGGCATGCATATCACATTAAGCATCTAAGAGTCAACATTCTTCAATTGCTTCATTTAGAGGACTTTCATACATTAGTTATTAAGACTTAGAGAACTCACTATGACCCTATCAAAGCCTACTCGTGCAATGTATAGATGGCATCCCATACTACCACCTACACTTCATAGAACCTCTCAAGAAACCATAATGCACATCTCACATGATGGGAATAAGCATTTAACTGACATAAACCATGCAAGCTAGACATGGAATCCGGTGTCATATAGCCCCACACCATAAAAAGGTGTTCCACTTGCCTAAGGTAGAACGATAACATTAGCTCGGATGAATCCTTAGCTTGGATGAAATCTGGCTAATATCCTATGTGGGCACATAGTTATGGGATATGAAGATGTTCCTTGGAACTCTAACGTAACATTGGGAGAGTTTCCATCTAACCATATCCACTCGGTGCTTAGCCTACATTCCCATAGATTAATTCATTCACATTACATTAGTGTACTAGGGAGGAATTCCATAGGCCTATCGACCCATGATACATCATTACCAAGGAAGGAATGCTATAAGCCTATCGATCCATGATACATTCAAGGATAGCTCTGGTTCCTCATGAAAAGAATGCCATAAACCTATCGATTCATGGTCCCTCATTACATTCTTATACTCATGAAAGGAATGCCACTAGCCTATCGATTCATGGTATATTGACTCATTAAGAAAGGAATGCAACTAGCCTATCGATTCTAGAGTCTTCATTACATTAGATCATTTATGAAAGGAATGCCTTAAGCCTATCGATTCATATCCATCAAGTCAAGACACATTTATTAATCATATATGAAAGGAATGTCGTAGCCTATCGATTCATATTCATCAAGTCAAGACACATTCATTATACAAGAAAGGGTTCCTAAGCCTACCAATTCAAGTTAGAACATTACATCATAGAAGCCATTTACATTCTATCACCATCATTCATGAGTGTCAATTGAGAATATACTATCAATAATAACACATTTAATTGTATACATGATCATCATTCTATCATAGAAATCACATGTTTATCCTTCATCATAATCATACATAGTAATTAAACACCTCCACCTTTCAAGTGGATCAACATCTCTAGCACAAATTCAACATGTAATTTAGCCACAACTTGCCTTCAAGGCCATGAATCTCAAATCATCAACACACCAACAATTTACCTTGATTAAGGCATAGATAATGATACAATTCAATAATCTAAATCAATCTAAGCATAAATCCATCAACATTCATTCATAATCAACTAACCCACTTCATAAGGCACATTTTAAGAATTGAGAGAAATCATGGGTTCATGGAGTATTTTCATCATAAATCATCAATTAAACACCAATACAATCAATAGATGACATTAGTAACCATTTGAAATCGTTTGAAGAAAGAACCCATGAGATTGAGTAAAACCCTAGGTTTTTCATGAACTTGAAAGCTTTGAAAACTTCTTTGAAATTGACTATAGGGTCAAAGTTAACCCTAGATGAAGGATCACCATACCTTTACTAAGATTCCCCAAGAAATTTGATGAAGAAACGCCTTGAATCCAAAACCCTAGCTCTCACTTCTTTTTCTTCTTCCTTGAGAACTTCTAGAGAGAAATATTTGAGAGGAGGTGGGTTTCTTTTTATTCTATTTGGAGTGACTTAAATGAGAGAATTCAAGTCTAAAAAGGTCTTAAAAGGTTTATATAGTTGCTAGGAAAGGAATAGAATAATAGGGACTTAATTTTGGAAAAGGACTAAGGACCCTACAAGTTGCAACTTAAAATTTCAGCACCTTCCCGTCTTAGCTCGCCCTTTGGACACTTGGGCTCGCCAAGTGCAACCTTGGCTCGCCCTTTGTTCTAGTGAGCTCACTAAAGGGGCTGGTCATAGGGCGATTGGAGGGGGCCAATGGGCGACACGCCAACTAGCTTGGCAAGCTACCATTTGGCTCGCCCTTTGGTCCAGTAGCTAGGCCAAAAAGGCAGCCCACTAGGCGACCATAAGGGCATAAGGGTGACCCGCCAAACCCTTTGGGCGATCAGCACCCCCATCGCCAAACAGCCCATCAAAGAACAAGGCTTCTTTCACCCTAACTTGCTAGCCTAGGCCCTTGCTTGAACCCTAGGCTTCCACCTTGCCCCACTTAGGTTCTAAAATAACCTAGACATCAACCTAAAGCTACACTAACCCAAACGTTAAGGCTCTAGTTCAACCTATCATTTTTCGAGTCGTTACAACCGGTTACCTTAGAATATCAATACGAAAAAAATATCAAAATTTCACATTTTTTCGTGACAGTCCGAATAATATCAAAAATATTAATTCGTAATTATCTTAAAAATATAAAAATCAAGAAAAACACATAAAAACACCTCAAAAAATTCCCGAATCGCACTAGTCCCTTAAAATATCGATACAAATAAAATATCAAAATTTTACTTTTTTCGTGACTACCTAAAAAATGTCAAAAAATTTAATTCGTAGAGGTCCGAAAAATAAAAAAATAAAGAAAAAGACATAGAAAACCTTAAAAAATCCGCGAATTGCACCATTCACCTTAGAATATCGATACGAATTAAATATCAAAATTTCACATTTTTTTGTAACTGCCAAAAAGTATCAAAAATTTTAATTCTTAAATGTCCGAAAAATATAAAAAATCAAGAAAGAGATATAAAAACACCTCAAAAAATTCACGAATCGCACCAGTCATCTTAGATTATTGATACAAATAAAATATCAAAATTTCACATTTTTTTGTTACTATCCGAAAAATATCAAAAAGTTTAATTGGTAAATATCCGAGAAATATAAATATCACAAAAAGACATAAAAACACCTCAAAAAATTTCTGAATCGCACACTAGTCACATCAGAATACTGATACAAATAACATATCAAAATTTCACATTTTTTCGTGACTGCCTAAAAAATATCAGAAATTATAATTCGTAAACATCTGAAAAATATAAAAATCAAGAAAAAGACATAAAAACACCACAAAAAATTACCAAATTGCACCAGTCATCTTAGAATATCGATACAAATAAAATATCAAAATTTCACATTTTTCATGAGTACCAGAAAAATATCAAAAGTTTGAATTCGAAAACGTCCGAAAGATAAAAAAATTAAGAAAAACACATAAAAACACCTCAAAAAATTACCGAATCGCACCAGTCACCTCAGAATATCGATGCATATAAAATATCAAAATTTCACATTTATTCGTGACTGCCCGAAAAATATCAAAAAATTTAATTCGTAAATGTCCAAAAAATATAAAAATCAAGAAACACACATAAAAACACCTCAAAAAATTTCCAAATCGTACCAGTCACCTTAGAATATCGATACGAATAACATATCAAAATTTCACATTTTTTCGTTAATGCCCGAAAAATATCAAATAATTTAATTCGTAAACGTCTGAAAAATATAAAAATCAATAAAAGGACATAAAAACATCTCAAACAATTCCCGAATCGCACCAGTCACCTTAGAAAATCGATACAAATAAAATATCAAAATTTTACATATTTTCGTGACTTCTCGAAAAATATCAAGAATTTTAATTCGTAAACTCTGAAAAATATAAAAATTAAGAAAAATACATAAAAACACCTCAAAAAATTACCGAATCGCACCAGTCACCTTAGAATATCGGTATGGATAAAATGTCAAAATTTCACATTTTTTTGTGACTGCCTGAAAAATAATATCAAAAAATTCGTAAACGTCCGAAAGATATAAAAATCAAGAAAAACACCTCAAAAAATTTTCCAAATTGCACCATTCAATTAAGAATATCGATACGAATGAAATATCAAAATTTCACATTTTTTCATGACTTCTCAAAAAATATAAAAATCAAGAAAAAGACATAAACACACCTCAAAAAATTCCGAATCGCACCAGAAACCTTAGAATATCGATATGAATAAAATATCAAAATTTCATATTTTTCATCAATGCCCCAAAAAATATCAAAAAATTTAATTCGTGAACATCTGAAAAATATAAAAATCAAGAAAGAGAAATAAAAACACTTCAAACAATTCTCGAATTTTAGCAGTCACCTCAGAATATCTATACGAATAAAATATCAAAATTTTCCATATTTTTGTGACTTCCCCAAATATATCAAAAATTTTAATTCGTAAACGTCTGAAAAATATAAAAATCAAGAAAAAGACATAAAAATACATCAAAAATTTACCGAATCGCACCAGTCATCTTAGATATTCGATACGAATAAAATATCAAAATTTCACATTTTTTTGTGACTGGCCGAATAATACCAAAAAATTTACCGTACTTATCTGAAAAATGTAAAAATCAAGAAAAACACATTAAAACACCTCAAAAATTCCCGAATCGCACTAGTCCCTTAGAATATCGCTATGAATACAATAACAAAATATTAATTTTTTTCGTGACTGCACGAAAAATATCAAAAAATTTAATTCATAGAGGTACGAAAAATATAAAAATCAAGAAAAAGACATAAAACACCTCAAAAAATTTCCAAAAAGCACCAGTCACCTAAGATTATCGATACGAATGAAATATAGAAATTTCACATTTTTACATGACTTCTCGAAAAATATCAAAAATTTTAATTCGTAAACATCCGAAAAAATATATAAATCAAGAAAAAGACATAAACAGACCTCAAAAAATTCTGAATTGCACCAGTAATCTTAGAATATCGATATGAATAAAATATCAAAATTTCACATTTTTCATCAATGTCCCGAAAAATATAAAAGTCAAGAAAACGACATAAAAACACTTCAAACAATTTCTGAATCGTACCAGTCACCTTAGAATATCTATAGAAATAAAATTTCAATATTTTCATGACTGCCCGAAATATATAGAAGAGTTTAATTTGTAAGCATTCGAAAAATAAAAAAATCAAGAAAAAGACATAAAAACACCTCAAAAAATTACCAAATTGCACCAGTCATATAAGAATATCGATACGAACAAAATATCAAAATTTCACATTTTTCGTAAGTACCAGAAAAATATCAAAAGTTTTAATTCGTAAACGTCCGAAAAATAAAAAAATTAAGAAAAACACATAAAAACACCTCAAAAAATTACCGAATCGCACCAGTCACCTTAGAATATCGATGCAAATAAAATATCAAAATTTCACATTTATTCGTGACTGCCCGAAAAATATCAAAAAATTTAATTCGTAACTGTCCGAAAAATATAAAAATCAAGAAAAATACATAAAAACAACTCAAAATTTTTCCAAATTGTACCCTTCACCTTAGAATATCGATACGAATAACATATAAAAATTTCAAATTTTTTCGTTAAGGCTCGAAAAATATCAAATAATTTAATTCTTAAACGTCCGAAAAATATAAAAATCAATAAAAAGACATAAAACATCTCAAACAATTCCCGAATCGCACCATTCACCTTAGAATATCGATACGAATAAAATATCAAAATTTTACATATTTTCGTGACTTCTCGAAAAATATCAAGAATTTTAATTCGTAAACGTCAGAAAAATATAAAAATTAAGAAAAATACATAAAAACAACTCAAAAATTTACCGAATCGCACCAGTCACCTTAGAATATCGGTATGGATAAAATGTAAAAATTTCATATTTTTTCGTGAATGTCTGAAAAACATCAAAAATTTTAATTCGTAAACGTCCAAAAGATATAAAAATCAAGAAAAACACCTCAAAAAAATTCCTAAATTGCACCAGTCACCTAAAAATATCGATACGAATGAAATATCAAAATTTCACATTTTTCATCCATGCCCCGAAAAATATCAAAAAATTTAATTCGTGAACATCCGAAAAATATAAAAATCAAGAAAAAGACAAAAAAACACTTCAAACAATTCCCGAATTTTACCAGTCACCTCAGAATATCTATAAAAATAGAATATCAATATTTTCCATATTTTCGTGACTTCCCCAAATATATCAAAAAATTTAATTCGTAAACGTCTGAAAAATATAAAAATCAAGTAAAAGACATAAAAATACATCAAAAAATTACCGAATCGCACCAGTCATCTTAGAATTTCGATACGAATAAAATAACAAAATTTCACATTTTTTTGTGACTGGCCGAATAATACTAATTTTTTTATCGTAATTATCTGAAAAATGTAAAAATCAAGAAAAACACATTAAAACACCTCAAAAATTCCCGAATTGCACTAGTCCCTTAGAATATCGCTACGAATAAAATATCAAAATATTAATTTTTTTCGTGACTGCACGAAAAATATAGAAAAATTTAATTCGTAGAGGTCCGAAAATATTAAGAATCAAGAAAAAGACATAAAACACCTCAAAAAATTTCCAAATAGCACTAGTTACCTAAGAATATCGATAAGAATGAAATATCAAATTTTCACATTTTTACATGACTTCTCAAAAAATATCAAAAAATTTAATTCATAAACATCCGAAAAATATATAAATCAAGAAAAAGACATAAACACACCTCAAAAAATTCTGAATCGCACTAGAAACCTTAAAATATCGATATGAATAAAATATCAAAATTTAACATTTTTCATCAATGTCCCGAAAAATATCTAAAATTTTAATTCGTTAACATCCGAAAAATATAAAAATCAAGAAAACGACATAAAAACACTTCAAACAATTCCCGAATCGTACCATTCACCTTAGAATATCTATACAAATAGTATATCAAATTTTTTAATATTTTCGTGACTGCACGAAATATATAAAAGAATTTAATTTGTAAACATCCGAAAAATATAAAAATTACCAAATTGCACCAGTCATCTTAGAATATTGATACGAACAAAATATCAAAATTTCACATTATTCGTGAGTACCAGAAAAATATCAAAAAATTTAATTCGTAAACGTCCGAAAAATAACAAAAAAAGAAAAACACATAAAAACACCGCAAAAAATTACCGAATCTCGCCAGTCACCTCAGAATATCGATGCAAATGGAATATCAAAATTTCACATTTATTCGTGACTGCCCGAAAAATATCAAAACATTTAATTCGTAAATATCCGGAAAATATAAAAATCAAGAAAAACACATAAAAACACCTCAAAAAAATTCTGAATCGCACCAGTCACCTTAGAATATTGATACGAATAAAATATCAAAATTTCACATTTTTTTGTTAATACCCGAAAAATATCAAACAATTTAATTCGTAAACGTCCGAAAAATATAAAAATCAATAAAAAGACATAAAAACATTTCAAACAATTCCTGAATCGCACTAGTTACCTTAGAATATCGATACGTATTAAATATCAAAATTTTACATATTTTCGTGACTTCTCGAAAAATATCAAGAATTTTAATTCGTAAACGTCTGAAAAATATAAAACTTAAGAAAAATACATAAAAACACCTCAAAAAATTACCGAATCGCACCAGTCACCTTAGAATATCAGTATGGATAAAATGTCAAAATTTCACATTTTTTCGTGACTGCCTGAAATATATCAAAAAATTTAATTCGTAAACGTCTGAAAGATATAAAAATCAAGAAAAACACTTCAAAATTTTTCCAAATTGCACCAGTCACCTAAGAATATCAATAAATACGAATGAAATATCAAAATTTCGCATTTTTTCATGACTTCTCAAAAAATATAAAATTCATGAAAAAGACATAAACACACCTCAAAATATTCCGAATCGCACCAGTAACCATAGAATATCGATATGAATAAAGTATCAAAATTTAACATTTTTCATCAATGCCCCGAAAAATATCAAAAATTTTAATTCGTGAACATCCGAAAAATATAAACATCAAGAAAAATACATAAAAAAACTTCAAACAATTCCCGAATCGCACCAGTCATCTTAGAATTTCTATACGAATAGAATATCAAAATTTCACATTTTTTTGTGACTGGCCGAATAATACCAAAAATTTTAACGTAATTATCTGAAAAATGTAAAAATCAAGAAAAACACATTAAAACACCTCAAAAATTCTCGAATCGCACTAGTCCTTAGAATATCGCTACGAATAAAATATCAAAATATTAATTGTTTTCGTGACTGCACAAAAAATATCAAAAAAATTAATTCATAGAGGTCCGAAAGATATAAGAATCAAGAAAATGACATAAAACACCTCAAAAAATTTCCAAATAGCACCAGTCACCTAAGAATATCGATACGAATGAAATATCAAAATTTCACATTTTTACATGATCTCGAAAAATATCAAATATTTTAATTCGTAAACATCCGAAAAATATATAAATCAAGAAAAAGACATAAACACACCTCAAAAAATTCTGAATCGCACCAGTAACCTTAGAATATCGATATGAATAAAATATCAAAATTTCACATTTTTCATCAATGTCCCGAAAAATATCCAAAATGTTAATTCGTGAACATCCGAAAAATATAAAAATCAAGAAAAAGACATAAAAACAATTCAAACAATTCCCGAATCGTACCAGTCACCTTAGAATATCTATACAAATAAAATATCAAAATTGTCAATATTTTTGTGACTACCCGAAATATATAAAATAATTTAATTCGTAAACGTCTGAAAAATATAAAAATCAAGAAAAAGACATAAAAATACCTCAAAATTACCGAATCGCACCGGTCATCTTAGAGTAACGATACGAATAAAATATCAAATTTTCACTTTTTTTTTACTGCTCGAATAATACCAAAAATTTTAATTCGTAATTATCCGGAAAATGTAAAAATCAAGAAAAACACATTAAAACACCTCAAAAATTCCCGAATCGCACTAGTCCCTTAGAATATCGCTACGAATAAAATATCAGAATATTAATTTTTTTCATGACTGCACGAAAAATATCAAAAAATTTAATTCTTAGAGGACCAAAAAATATAAGAAGCAAGAAAAAGACATAAAACACCTCAAAAAATTCTCAAATTACACCAGTCACTTTAGAATATCGATAAGAATTAAATATCAAAATTTCACATTTTTGTAACCGCCGAAAAAGTATCAAAAATTATAATTTGTAAACATCTGAAAAATATAAAAACAAAGAAAAAGAAAAAAAAAACACCTCAAAAAAATTTCGGAAATGCACCAGTCACCTAAGAATATCGATACAAATAAGATATCAAAATTTCACATATTTTCGTGACTGCCCTAAAAAAATTAAAAAATTTAATTCGTGAAAGTCCGAAAAGTATAAAAATCATGAAAAAGGCATAAAAACACTTCAATTTTTTTTGAATCGCACCAGTCACCTTAAAATATCGATATGAATAAAATATCAAAATTTCACATTTTTCAACAATGCCCGAAAAATATCAAAAATTGAAATTCGTAAACGTCTGAAAAATATAAAAATCAAGAAAAAGACATTAAAACACCTCAAACAATTCCCAAATCGTACCAGTCACCTTAGAATATCGATACGAATGAAGTATCAAAATTTTCCATATTTTCGTGACTGCACGAAATATATCAAAATTTTTAATTCCTAACCATCTGAAAGATATAAAAATCAAGAAAAAGACATAAAAACACCTCAAAAAATAAAATATAAAAATTTCACATTTTTTCATCAATGCGCGAAAAATATCATCAATTTTAATTCGTAAAAGTCCGAAAAATATAAAAATCAAGAAAAAGACGTAAAAACACCTCAAACAATCCCTGAACCACACCAGTCACCGTAGAATATCAATACAAATAGAATATCAAGATTTTCCATATTTTCGTGACTGCCCAAAATATATCAAAAAATTTAATTCGTAAACTTTCGAAAAATATAAAACTCAAGAAAAAGCATAAAAAAACCTCAAAAAATTACCGAATCACACCATTCACTTTAGAATATCGATACAAATAAAATATCAAATTTCACATATTTTCGTGACTGACCAAAAAATATCAAAAATTTTAATTCGTAAACGTCCCAAAAATATAAAAATCAAGCAAAAGACATGAAAACACTTCAAAAAATTCCCAAATCGCACCAGTCACCTAAGAATATCGATACGAATAAAATATCAAAATTTCACCTTTTTTTCATGACCAAACGAAAAATATCTAAAAATTTAATTCGTAGAGATCTAAAAAATATATAAAAAAAAAGAAAAAGACATAAAATACCTCAAAAAATTTTCAAATTGCACCAGTCACCTTAGAATATCGATACGAATTAAAAATTAAAATTTCACATTTTTTTAACTGTTCAAAAAGTATTAAATTTTTTAATTCTTAAACGTCTAAAAAATATAAAAAAAATAAGAAAGAGAAATAATAATAACTCAAAAAATTCACGAATCGCACTAGTCACCTAAGAATATCTATACGAATGAAATATCAAAATATCACATTTTTTCATGACTGCCCAAAAAATATCAAAAGTTTTAATTCGAAAATGTCCGAAAAAAACATAAAAACACCTCAAAAAAATTTTGTATCGCTCCTGTCACCTTTGAATACTGATACGAATAAAATATCAAAATTTCACATTTTTTCGTGTTTACTCGAAAAATATAAAAATCAATAAAAAGACATAAAAACACTTCAAAAAATTATTGAATGGCATCAGTCACCTTAGAATATCGATACGAATAGAATATCAAAATTTCATAATTTTTCGTGAGTGACCGAAAAATATGAAATATTTTAATTTGTAAATGTCCAAAAAGTATAAAAATGAAGAAAATCACATAAAAACACCTCAAAAAGTTCCCGAATAGCATCAGTCACCTAAGAATATCAATACAAATAAAATATCAACATTTCACATTTTTTCATGATTGCGCGAAAAATATCTAAAATTTTAATTCTTAAACGTACGAAAAATAAAAAAATCAAGAAAAAGACATAAAAACACCTCAAAAAAATTTAAATCGCACCAGTCACCTTAGAATATCGATACGAATAAAATATCAAAAATTTCCATATTTTCGTGACTGCCCAAAATATATCAAAAAAATTAATTCATAAACGTCCAAAAATATTAAAATCTAGAATAAGACATAAAAACACCTAGAAAAATCCTAATCGCACCAGTCACCTTAAAATATCGATATAAATAAAATATAAAAATTTCACATTTTTTCATCAATGCCCGAAAAGTATCAAAAATATTAATTCTTAAACGTCGGAAAAATATAAAAATCAAGAAAAAGACATTAAAACACCTCAAACAATTCCCGGATCGCACTGGTCACCTTAGAATATCGATACGAATAGAATATCAAAATTTTCAATATTTTTGTGACTGCCCGAAATATATCAGAAATTTTAATTCGTAAATGTCCGAAAAATATAAAAATCAAGAAAAAGACATAAAAAAAACCTCAAACAATTCCCGAATTGCACTAGTCACCTTAGAATATCGATACAAATAAGATATAAAATTTATATTTTTTCGTGACTATCCGAAAAGTATAAAAAAAATTAATTCGTAAACCTCCAAAAAATATCAAAATCAAGAAAAAGACTTAAAAAAACCTCAAAAAATCCCGAATCGCAATAGTCCCCTTAGAATATCAATACGAATAAAATATCAAAATTTCACATATTTATTTGATTGGCTAAAGAATATTTAAAAAATTAATTCTTAAACGTCCGAAAAATATAAAAATCAAGAAAAAGACATAAAACACTTCAAATAATTCCCGAATCACACCAATCACCTTAGAATATCGATAAGAATAAAATATATAAATTTCACTTTTTTTTGTGCCTGCCTGAATAATACCAACAATTTTAATTCATAATTATCCAAAAAATGTAAAAATAAAGAAAAACACATAAAAACACCTCAAAAAATTCTCGAATCGCACTAGTCCTATAGAATATCGATACGAATAAAATATTAAAATTTAACTTTATTCGTGACTGCACGAAAAATATTAAAAAATTAATTTGTAGATGTCCAAAAAATATAAAAATCAACAAAAAGACATTAAACACTTGAAAAAATTCCCAAATTACACCAGTCACCTTAGAATATCGATATGAATTAAATATCTAGATTTCACATTTTTTTAACTCCCTGAAAAGTATAAAAAAAATTAATTCTTAAACGTCCGAAAAATATAAAAATTAGAATGAGATAAAAATACCTCAAAAAATTCACAAATCGCACTAGTCAACTAAAATATCGATACGAATAAAATATCAAAAATTCACATTTTTTCGCGACAGCCCAAAAAATATCAAAAATTTTAATTCGTAAATATCCAAAAAATATAAAAATTAAGAAAAAGACATAAAAACATCTCAAAAAATTCTCGAATCGCACCAGTCACCTTAAAATACTGATACAAATAGAGTATCAAAATTTCACATTTTTTCGTGACTGCCTGAAAAATATCAAAAATATAATTCGTAAATGTCTGAAAAATATAAAAATCAAGACAAAGGCATTTAAACACCTCAAAAAATTATCGAATCGCACCAGTCACCTTAGAATATCGATACGAATAAAATATCAAACTTTCAAATTTTTTCGTGATTGCCCGAAAAATATCAAAAATTTTAATTCATAAACGTCCGAAAAATATAAAAATCAAGAAAAACACATAAAAACACCTCAAAAAAAATTCCCAAATCGCACCAGTCACCTCAGAATATCAAAATTTCACATTATTTCTTGACTGCCCGGAAAATATCAAAAAATTTAATTCGTAAACGTCCGAAAAATATAAAAATCATGAAAAAGACATAATAAAAACCTCATACAATTCTCGCATCGCACCTGTCATCTTAGAATATCGTTACGAATAAAATATCAAAATTTATATTTTTTCGTGACTCAAGAAAAATATCAAAAACTTAATTCGTTAACGTACAAAAAATATAAAAATCAAGAAAACGATATACAAAAACATGAAAAAATCCCGAATCGCACTAGTCTCCATAGAATATTGATACGAATAAAATATCAAAATTTCACATTTTTTCGTGACTGACCGATAAATATCAAAAAATTTAATTCGTAAAGGTCCGAAAAATATTTAGATCAAGAAAAAGACATAAAAACACTTCAAACAATTCTCGAATCGCACCAGTCACCTTAGAATATCAATACGAATTAGATATCAAAATTTTCCATATTTTCGTGACTGTCTGAAATATATAAAAAAAAATTGATTCGTAAACGTCCGAAAAATATAAAAATCATGAAAATGACATAAACAAATCTCAAACAATTCCCGAATTGCACCAGTCACCTTAGAATATCGATACGAATAAGATATCAAAATTTATATTTTTTCGTGACTGTCAGAAAAATATCAAAAATTTTAATTCGTAAACGTCCGAAAAATATAAAAATCAAGAAAAAGACATTAAAAAACCTTTAAAAATCCCAAATCGCACTAGTCCCCTTAGAATATTGATACGAATTAAAAAATCAAAATATCATATTTTTTCTTGATTGGCCGAAAAATATCAAAAATTTTAATTCGTAAACGTCCGAAAAATATAAAAATCAAGAAAAAGACATAATAACACTTCGAAAAATTCCCGAATCGCACCAGTCACCTTAGAATATCGATAATAAAATATCAAAATTTCACATTTTTCGTTACTGCTCGTAAAATATAAAAAAAATTCAATTCGTAAACAATCGAAAAATATAAATATCAATAAAAAGATATAAAAGCACCTAAAAAAAAAATCGAATCGCCCTAGTCACCTTAAAATATCGATACGACTAAAATATCAAAATTTCACATTTTTTCGTGACTGCCTGAAAAATATCAAAAACTTTAATTAGTAAACATTCGAAAATATAAAAATCAAGAAGAAGACATAAAAACATCTCAAAAAAATTCTCGAATCGCATCAATTACCTTAGAATATCGATACAAATAAAATATCAAAATTTCACATTAATTTGTGATTACCGAAAAAATATCATAAATTTTAATTCGAAACTACCGAAAAAATAAAAGTTAAGAAAAAGATATAAAAATACCTCAAAAAACTCCCGAATCGCACCACTCATCTTAGAGTATCGATACAAATAAATTATCAAAATTTCACATTTTTTTGTGACTTCCCGAAAAATATCAAAAATTTTAATTCGTAAACGTTCGAATAATATAAAAATCAAGAAATAGACATTAAAACACATCAAAAAATTACCGAATCAAACCGGTCACCTTAGAATATCTATTCGAATAAAATTTCAAAGTTTCATATTTTTTCGTGACTGTCTGAAAAATATAAAAAAAATTAATTCGTAAACGTCCGAAAAATATATTAATGAAGAAAAAGACATAAAAACACCTCAAAAAATTCCCGAATCGCACTAGTCACCTTAGAATATCGATACAAATAGAATATCAAAATTTTACATTTTTACGTGACTACCCGAAAAATATAAAAAAATTTAATTCGTAAACGTCCGAAAAATATAAAAATCAAGAAAAAGACATACAAACATTTAAAAAAATCCTGAATCGCACCACTTACTTTAGAATATCTATATGAATAGAATATCAATGTTTCACATTTTTTCGTGACTGCCCAAAAAATATCAAAAATTTTAATTCATAAACGTCCGAAAAATATAAAAATCAAGAAAAGACATAAAAATACCTCAAAAAAGTCGCGAATCGCACCAATTACCTTAGAATATCGATACGAATAAAATATCAAAATTTCACATTTTTTTGTGACTGCCAAAAAAGTATCAAAAATTTTAATTCGTAAACGTTCGAAAAATATAAAAATCAAGAAAAAGAAATAAAGACTCCTCAAAAAAATTTCAAATCTCACCAGTTACCTTAGAATATCGATACGAATAAAACATCAAAATTTCATATTGTCTAGTATAGTCTTGCGGATAGGTGCGGAGACGTTCGTGACTTATCTTCGGGAGGGTACATGATGTCGTTAGGAACATTCTTTATGTTTTATCATCTCGCACAAAGATTGTTTCATTGGTTTGATGGAATCTCACTTGTTTCACTCTTTTGTAGGGATGGCTCTTAGACGTGGTTCCCCCAGTGGTGACGATCCACCTGAGGCGGCAGATAGAGCCCCGATCAGGCCTAGAGGTCGACCACGGGGTAGGGGTCCAGCACTAGCCCCGGACAGAGATATAGCTCCAAACCCAGTAGAGGAGCCTCAGGATGCCCCTATTCCCCCAGCCGGAGGGTCCAGGTTTAGCCCAACCGCCAGTCACCCGGTCATTACTCCTGCTCTTCAAGTAACTATTGCCTAGCTACTTGAAGCTTTTGGGGGTGTAAAGCAGGAGTAGTCTGGTCCAGTTCCACCAGTACAACATGAGAAACCAAGTCCAGTTCCACCAGTACAACAGGAGCAACCTGGTCCAATTCCACCAGTACAGCAGGAGCAGCCTCCAGCTCCTGTTCCAGGAGGGCACCCAACCCCAGTTCCTCCTACCACCCAGCCAGATGTTGCAGGAGGTGTTATACCATTCCAGGAGCAGAGGATGCTCATATATTTCCTCAGATTGGCACCACCAAGGTTCTCAAGAGTAGTTGGAAAGGACGCCCATGAGTTTCTGACTTCCTGCCGTGAGCGGTTGGACACCTTAAGTTGTTGGAGTGTCGAGTGGCAGATTTCACACCCTATCAGCTTGACAGACCCGCCACGCAGTGGCGGCGGACATATATGGAGACTAGGCCCACCGGGTCCTCTCTGGTGTCTTGGACGGAGTTTTCAGAGGCCTTCCTAGCTAGATATGTTCCCATGAGTCTCAGATATAGGCTCCGCAATAAGTTTCCGTGGTTGGAGAAGGGCTCCATGACCGTTTCTGAGTATGAGGCGAGTTTTCAGGAGCTCTCTAGATATGCTACTATGATATTACCCACAGAGGAGGAGATGATCCAGTGTTTTGTTCAAGGTCTGAGGACCCAGTTGCGGGTTGAGACCCATTCTTTGGTTACAGCGGGTCCATTCTTTTCTCGATATAGTTGATCAAGCCCGGTCCATCGAGCAGTTCCATCGCGAGGCCCAAAGGGGTAGCTACAAGAGGGCCTGGCATGAGGGTAGCTACAGTGGACCCCGTTACAGGTCCAGAGATTATCAAGGCAGGCCCCAACAACAGTTCGAGCAGGGTCAGTCTAGCTGACCGGTACAATCCTCACTCCAGGCTTCAGGGGGTGATCAGCACCAGCACGATGCCTCCGATCAGGGTGTTCCTCCTTATATAACAGGCTAGAGGACGAGAGATGCGGCATTGGCTGATTTAGGTCAGAATGGTTTATCACATTCAGCGGAACAGAGTACCAGGGCTTCATATGTGGGTACTACGGGCCGTAGCAGTCGCTATTTTACGGGCCGGTCTCCCTAAGGGTGCTATGATTTTGGGGAGTTAGACCATTGGTCCAGAGATTGCCCTAGGCAGAGGGCTAGGCCTTCCATTTCCCAGACAACTCAGTCAACTCCAGCAGCAGCAGTCGTACCCCCAGCCAGGGGCAGGGACCAGAGACCAGGGCCATGACCGTAGAGGTGATTAGCTGGGCTCCCGAGGTGGCTCTCGGGCAGGCAGGTCGGGCGGTAGAGCTGATGCCAGAGGAGAAGGCCGCCAGGGTCATTTCTATGTTGCACCGGCGAGGGCCGAGGTCGAGGCATCTGATGATGTTCTGAAATGTATGGTTTCTTTATGTCAGCAGTCAACTTCAGTTTTATTTGATCCGGGTTCCACTTATTCCTATGTATCTATATATTTTGCACTTCGATTGGGTGTGAGTCCTGAGCCTCTAGCAGCACCGTTGTATTTCTCGACTCCGATAGGATATTCTTTAGTAGTGGATCAGGTGTGTAGATCTTGTGTGGTCACTCTTCAGGGGCAGGATACCCAGGCGGACCTCATTCTGATTTATATGATTGATTTTGACACCATCCTTGAGGTGGACTGGTTATCCCCTCATCATGCGGTTTTGGACTGTTATGCGAAGACCGTTACCTTAGTTATGCCTGGCATACCCCCGGTGGTATGGCAAGGGTCTTTTAGTCGCACACCGGTTGGAATTATCTTTTATGTTTGAGCCCGGAGGTTAGTAGCTGGGGGGTGCTTAGCCTATTTGGCTTATGTTTGTGATGTATCTAGCGAGGTCCCTTCGTTGGCTCAGTTCCGGTGGTTTGTGAGTTTCCAAACGTATTCCCTGCTGACTTGCCTAGACTACCCCCAAAGAGAGATATCGACTTTTCTATAGACTTAGAGAAGGGCACTAAGCCCATTTCTATCCCACCCTATCGGACGACCCTCGCAGAGCTTAAGGAGCTCGATATTCAGCTTCAGGGTCTCCTAGATCAGGGATTCATTCGGCCCAGTGTATCTCCTTGGGGTGCCCCCATTCTATTTGTTAAGAAGAAGGAAGGATTTATGAGGATTTGCATCGATTACAAGCAGCTAAACAAGGTGACAATGAAGAACCGTTACCCTCTGCTTCGCATTGACGACTTGTTTTATCAAGTCCAAGCCGCTGTTGTGTTTTATATGATTGACTTGATGTCCGGGTACCACCAGCTAAGGATTAGGGCATCAGATATCCCTAAGACCGCATTTAGGAATGGTTATGGCCATCATGATTTCCTAGTGATGTCCTTTGGGCTGACTAATGCCCCTGCTGCCTTCGTGGATTTGATGACCAGTGTATTCAAGCCCCCCCTGGACTCCTTCGTTATATCTTTCATCGATGATATTCTTGTATACTCGCGGAGCAGAGAGGAGCATATGCAGTATTTGAGGATTGTGCTCCAGACTTTGAGAGACCAGCAACTTTATGCCAAGTTCTCAAAGTGCGAGTTTTGGTTAGAGTCTGTGACATTTCTGGGGCACGTCATGTCCAAGGATGGTATTATGGTGGATCCGATGAAGATTGAGGCCATTCGTGGTTGGGCTAGGCCCACTTCTATGCTAAGGTTAGGAGCTTCGTTGGACTAACTGGATACTACAGGCGTTTTGTTCAGGGTTTCTCCACTATTGCTGCACCTTTGACTCGATTGACTCGCCAAGGTGTTCCTTTTGGTGTGGTCTGAGGATTGTGAGTTGAGCTTTCAAAGACTCAAGGAGTTGCTTACTACCGCTCCTATCCTGACTCTTCCAGTTGAGGGAAACGACTTTACCGTATATTGTGATGCTTCCGGTGTTGGTCTAGGGCGTGATGAGGTTTGGCAGGCGGGGCAAGCTTAGCCCCAGATATATTAGGCCTTTTGAGATCCTGAGGAGGGTTGGTGATGTTGCCTATGAGTTAGCCCTACCTCATGCATTTTCAGCTATACACCTGGTTTTTCATGTATCGATGCTACGTTGGTATATTCCAGATGAGTCTCATGTGCTACAATACGATTTAGTTCAGTTGGATGACAGCCTGACCTTTGTTGAGGAGCCTGTAGTCATATTAGCCAGAGATGTTCGTCAGCTCCGTTCCCGGTCCATTCCTATAGTTAAGGTCAAGTGGTGACACCGTCCAGTCGAGGAGGCTACCTGGGACCAAGCAGGAGATGCAGGAGCAGTTCCCCAGCTTATTTGAGCCTTTAGGTATATCATTATCCTTACTTTCGCGGATGAAAGTTCTTTTAGTATTGGATGTTGTAATGACCCTCCAGGTCTTTTCTGTGTACCCATCTTCTTTTCATCAGTTAGAGATTTCCTACAGTGACCCCTAGTCATTTATGACTTGCTGGTACTGACAGTTCGGTCGCCAGGTCGTTCGTTTGGATTTTGCACAGCTTTCCGTGTTTTAGAGGCCTTGAAGCTTGAAAAGTGACTTTTAGTCAATTCATCAGGAAAAAGGCCTCATAACGGAATTTTGAAAGTTCCATCAGCTCAGGAATGGCCAAATTAAGCTAGAAGCATGGTTGACTCGAGCCTTGAGGCTTGCGGTGTGAGTTTAAACCAGTTTTAGCGTTTTAGCCTTCAAACTGGCCAACGATTGACTTTGGTCAACATTTTTGGAAAACATGTCCGAATAAAATTTTTGGCAACGCAGTTAGCCCCAAAATGTCAAGTTTGGTGTAGAACTACCCTTTGTTCAACTCCCGAGGCCTTCGGACTCATTCTGATCCCCTCGGTGGATTTTGGTTAAAAATGGCCTTTGGGAGTGGGACCTACTTTTTATTGACATAATCTCTAATAAAAATTTTGACTGCTCCGTTGAGTCCGGAATGTTGAATTTAGTAGGGTAGCATATATATTTTATTTTTATAAAGTTCCGAACGAATCCTGAGCACCCCGTCGGAGATTTTAAAGTTGGCATACAAAAATCAGCTTTTCAGCTGATATATATAGCTGGTGCAGGCCATTTCAGCCTCATTTCTCAACTTCAAACCTTCATAACTCTCTCATTTTATATCCAATTTTAGTGATTCAAAAGTTCATCTTGTGGGATATTTCGCAAGGAACGCGTAGGTGATCTCGGAAACTGATTTAGGGTCTCCGTTTGAGGTAAATTTCGTGAAATAGCTGCTGCCACGACCCTTTTTGTGAGCTTGATTTTGAGATTTTTTGAGACTTGATATCTCAGTCATTTTAGGCCCGATTTCGGTGATTCTTGGAGCTATCTTGAGTGGTTTTTCGAGGAGAACACGTTGGCATGGTTGGAATTTGTATTTGAAGCTTCGTTGGAGGTAAGAATTAAGTTTTAGCTGCTGGCATAACTCATATTCGAGCTCTTTTGGGAAATTTTGGAAGATGATTTCTTGTCCATTTTAGGTCCGAGTTTGGTGATTAAAGAGCCTATATTGTGGGGTTTTTCGTGAGGATCGTCGTGGTGTTGTTGGTTTTAGCAGTTGGTCCCTCGTTTTTGGTAATTTCTTGTAAATAGCAGCTGCTATTGTGGTTCATTTTTAGTGTAATTTTGGGTTTCTCGTTGCATGCTCGTGTTGGGACTGTTCCAAGCCCCGAATTGTGTTCCAATTCGGAACACAAGTTTGGGAAGTTGTTTAGAATCTATTTTTTGAGTTAATTCCAGAATTTCCAGCATGGGTCCCACTTTCCCTGTTTTTGACCCCAAAATTGGTCCGCCTGCGTTTCTTGCAAAATTAGTGTCTAAACAATCGTAACGACGCTGTGATTCTATTTTTGACAACATGGCATAGATTCGAGGCCGTTCGGAAGGGAAAATCTTCGGCGAAGTAGTTTGGAGCGCGCGTATTCGGCTTACAGGTAGGCTACGATTTCCCTTTTCCTTTAGATTGAGTTTGAATGTGTGAGCATATGTGGATTTGCTTGAATATTGAGGTGGAGAACTATATTAACATGCCTTTTTCGATAAAATTCATATTTAGGCTCTCTGCAGGTTCAGCGGGTACTTAAGTTGTTATATGTGATCACCATTGCTTCCTTGTTTGGCCTGATTTTTACTTATGAGTTATTATTGGAGCATGTTTGGCCTTAGTATAGACTTAGACTAATGATGCCTTAGACTGCCCCGGTGCGACTTTGAGCGGCGTAGGTCCTGGTACACTGATATAGCAGACTTGGGTCTGATCGAGTTAAGGCTTAGCTAGGCAGTGACTCAATTGTGGGGCCTTAACATCCATAGTTCCCGTATGATCCTAACTTTCTACATTTTGGGCTGCCCTCCGGGCCAGTTCGGTGATATATACGGCTTCAGTTCGGTTTGCTTGTCACCGTGAGATGGTTAGAGCATATAGAAGATGGTTACGAAGAGTTGCCCATGACTTTTAGATGCCGGAATCCTTGGATGGCTTATTTTGAAGCTTTACGCTGCCATGGTAACTTAACAGGAGGTTTTACCCGCGGTTTGTGGTTCGGGCTCTATTCTTCTTGATGCTGCTTATTTACCCTCCTATAATGGAGTTGACATACAGAGTCTGCCCCCCCCCCCCCTTGGGTTACATCACTTTATCTACGGGTAGAAGACATCCGCGATTCGAGGTCCGGGTTCTGTGCTCTCCCTTGCAGAGTTCGGCTCTATCAGCGAATCTACTATAGGCAGACTCACCTGCAGTTCGAGGTCTAGGCTCTGTGTTTCCTCTCTTTCATAGCTCGAGAATACTGACATTTCTATATTGCTTTGGGTTTACAAATCTCCTCTAGTCTTAGTTTAGATTTTTTGTGTACCTGATAGGCTTATGGGGGTCCGTTCGGATTTTTACTTCAATTTGCGCACGAGTATACCTTCTGGGCATATGGGGGTCCAGTTGGAGTAGTCAACTTAGGTTTGTTTTCCTTACACTCATGTGCATACAGTTACTTCTCTTGTTCGTGACCTATTCTAGCATTTCCTATTGCTTTTACCTTTCTTACTCAGTTGGCCTATGATGCCTACTGGGTACCTTTTCACTAGTACTCATACTACACTTTACATCTATTTTCATGATGCAGGACCGAGAACCAGTCATCGGCGACACCATTCGAGCCAGTATTCGGAGGTGAGGGTGAGCATAGCGTCCTGATTATTTCTCCTTCTGTACATATATATTGTGGTTCGTCTTTTGTACTTGAGACAAGTCCTTGTAGTTGCGTATATTTCTGTATGTTGGTCCACTTTTGGGACTTGTACTCTTAGTATGGCTCTGTACTTGTGACTTTCAGGTTCTATGAGGGATTCAATTTGATGTATGTATTCTTTTGGCTTGCCTTATTCCTTTTGTTGTTATTATTTCTGCCATTTGGTTTCTGCCCTTTTACCCACTGCTAGCTGTTATGGGTTTCTATTTGGCTCACCTAGTGGTGGGATATAGTAGGTGTCATCACGGCTTGAGGAATTGGGTCGTGATAAGTTGCTATCAGAGCCAGGTTGTTTGTTAGTCTCACTTGTACAGAGCTAGCATCTAGTAGAGTCTTGTGGATAGGTGCAGCAGAGACGTTGTGACTTATCTTCGGAAGGCTACAGGATGTGATTAGGAACATTCTTTATATTGCATCATCTCATGCGGTGCGTGTTTCATTGGTTTCATGGAATCTCACTTGTTTCACTCTTTTGTAGGGATGGCTCGTAGACGTGGTGCCCCCGGTGGTGACGGTCCACCTGAGGCAGAATATAGATCCCCGGCCGGGCCTAGAGGTCGACCACGGGGTAGGGGTAGGGGTCCAGCACCTGCCCCGAACAGAGATATAGCTCCAGATCCGGTAAAGGAGCCTCAGGATGCCCCTATTCCCCCTCAACCTGAGGGTCCAGGTTTAGCCTAGCCGCCACCCACACCAGTCATGACTCCTGCTCTTCAGGCAACTATTGCCCAGCTACTTGTAGCTTTTGGGGGTGTACAACAGGAGCAGCCAGGTCCAGTTCCACCAGTACAACAGAGCAACCAGGTCCAGTTCTACCAGTACGGCAGGAGCGGCCTCCAGTTCCCATTCCAGGAGGGCACCTAGCCCCAATGCCTCCTGCCTCCCAGCCAGATGTTGCAGCAGGTGTTATACCATTCTAGATGCAGAGGATGCTCAAATATTTCCTCAGATTGGCACCACTGAGGTTCTCAGAGGTAGTTGGAGAGGATGCCCACTGATGTGCCGTGAAATCTTGACACATTTGATGCTTGAAAACTAAGGATTAATACTAGAATCGAGTGTATTTATGTAGATATGATGTGTTTGGTAATGTTTTTATAGGTAAAACATGTGGACGTGAAAGAGGAAAGAAAAGAAGAAAATGCAGAGTGAAAGTGAAAGTGGATCGAAGTAAAGACCACGGAAGGCCTCATGAGCTTTGGTCTTCACTACAGTCCGTGAAAGTGATTGTTGTGCCTTTCTAGTGAGCAGGCTTTGAGAAGGCAACTTTTGGCAATGCTAAGTGAGGACCACGGGAGACCTAACGGACCGTAATACGTATGATGGGTCGTGATGCAGTTCGTAAAGTTGAACCAGTGAAGAGACCTTGAGAAGCTGAAGAGTGAATTGGCCAAGTGAAGACCACGGGAGACCTGACGGACCGTAATACCTATGACGGGGCGTGATGCAGTTCGTAAAGTTAAACCAGTGAAGAGACCTTGAGAAGCTGAAGAGTGAATTGGCCAAGTGAACACCACAGGCACCTATATGGACCGCGGTTAGTGCCACGACCCGTGGTGACGTCCGTTACAAGTTACAGTGTGCAAGCCTTGAAGAACTCAATTTTGAGAGTTGAAGTACAAACCACGGAGGGCTTCACGGACCGTGAATCCCTTGACGAGCGTCAGAGCGTCTGTGGACTTGCCCGACAGTTCAGTCCTACTTCGAGTAGGACTCTTTTTAAACACTTTATTTGAATTAATTAGGTCATTTTTTTAGTTTTTATCTCATCGAACCTTGAACCACAAATGAGTTTCCATTATTATTAGTTTTGGTTTTTGATTTTAACATTGAATCAAGTTCGAAGTTTGGATTTCTGGTTCTTGAATTATCGAAGTAGCTTGTTGATTTACTTATTCTCGTAAGTACTTTATCAACATGTTTTCATTTTATATTTCTGAATGTTTACATGAAATCATGAGTGGCTAAATACCATAACTGGGATTGTGGGATCTATGACGTGAATCGAAATGTAATTCTTTAAAATGAGTGATATGCGATTTTTGTTTGCAAATTATAATCTAGCTTTCATTATTAACATATTATGATGAGTGTACGCATTGGAGTGAGCCTGAGTCTATTATTTGCTCGAGAGAAAAATAATAGTTAGGAAAAAGCTAAATTAGCTGAAAGAAATGGAGTCAAAGTTTGAGTTCGAGAGAAAAGAACTTTAACACCATTGTAAACGAGGGTAAAACTAGTAGCACTCTGGGACCGAGAGGACTTGAATGAACATTATCTGATTAGACTGAGAAGTATCATATATATCTAACTCTTCTGTATTTTTTAGAGATAAATTGCATGAAACTCAACTATGGAAGAACATTAGGTAAACGTTATGGGGAACACAATCCTAGTTTCTTTTAATCATCGAAAAAAATTAAGAATTGAAAGCTCTATTAATTGTTAATCTAGATTTTTATTACAAATTTTAGTTACTAGAACATTACAACTAAACCTACTTTACTTTCCGTAATTGTTTCTTTTGGAAATAATAAGGACATTTGAGTAAACGCGACAGTGAAATCATTTCTGTAAAGAAATTCTCTGTGGGATCGACCTCAACTCATGTTGAGTTCTATAAATTGACTTCGACCGTTTATATCTCTTAAATGAGGTGTAATTTTAGATGTATCAAATTTTGGCGTCGCTGCCGGGGAATTTCAATTCAGAAGTGTTTTACTAGCTTTTATTCGAGTTGTAGTTATATTTCCTAATTTTACGTCTTGTTCTTTGTCTGTGTCTCTTTCAGGTGAGTTCGACTGTGTATGCCAAATACTAGGAGTAAAGGAGCTCCACTGATTCCTTACGACCCAGAACTTCGAAAGACTATTCAAAAAATGGTGAATGCACAAGAACTTGAGGCTCAGAGACAAGATCTGGGACTGGAAGCTGAAGCCACTGCAAGAGGTAATCAGCAGAATGCTGGGAACAACCAGCCTAAGGTGGTGGAAGAAAACAGAGGAGTGGATGGACTAATTCCTCCCAACCGCTAACCACTAGCTCCAAGAGGTAGAGCACAACATCCATCTCACATGATTTATGGGAAAGATGATGCGAACTTGGATGGAGCTGGAGCTACAGCAGCGATAGTGTTACCTACACTACCTCCAGGTGTGAAATTCACAATCACCAGCACTATGATTCAACTGTTTAATCTGAAAGGTATGTTCAGGGGTGCAGTTGGTGATGATGTTAATCAACATCTAATGAACTTTGTGGCGATCTGCAAGTCGCAAGAAATTCTTGGAGTTAGCCAAACATCGATGAGATTGAGGTTGTTTCCATTATCTCTTACCGGAGAGGCAACCAACTAGTTGAATGAGACGTCGGATGACTCAATCAGGACTTGGACTTAGTTGAAGGAGGCATTCCTGGAATGATTCTTTACAGAATCAAAAGAGTTGCAGATGAAAGATGAGATAATTTCCCACAAGCAATTACCAGGAGAAGCAACGCATGACACTTGGTGGAGATTCATCCAAAAGCTGAAGAAGTGCCCAAACCATGATCTCACTCAGAGACATCTAA
Organism: Solanum bukasovii; assembly: GCA_029582585.1. NCBI lineage: Eukaryota > Viridiplantae > Streptophyta > Magnoliopsida > Solanales > Solanaceae > Solanum > Solanum bukasovii. The sequence goes on from JAJOOI010016096.1 coordinate 31,775, forward strand.
AACAGGCTTTTTATAGATCCTTAAATTATGTTACTAAGCTTGTTGTTGATGCAGTGTGTGGAGGATCATTCATGAGGAAGCCATTATCAGAGAGGATGCAACTGATGGACGAGGTGTCAAAGAACAATAGGGCATGGTACACCAGAGATGCAGAAGTAGGAAACCTGGGGTTCACTTTTGAACTTTCTACTGAATAAAGGAAAAGAGAAGAAGAAAGGGATCAGGACATGGCACACATGAGGACCCAAATAGATCTACTCACGAAGCATATTGTCTCAAAGTCTGAAAAGATAAATGTTGTGGGACAGCCAAACAGGTATGAAGATCAGGATATCGATCTAGATGACGAAGCTAATTACCTGGGCAACCAAGGAGGTTTCCAGAATTAAAACTCAGGAAACCAGGGTTACAACTCTGAAAACGCAGGTCGAAACTACTCAAGGGAAGGACAGTATGACAGGCCAGCAAACAGAGAGCAGGGAAACTGGCAGAATAGAGATGGGTACATAAATGATCGCAGTGGTATGTATATGCCCCAGGTAATAGAGACCGGACAAGTGGTAGTTCCAGCAGGTCTAAGCTGGAAGACATGTTGGCCAAGGTGCTGCAAAAAGTTGAATCAACTGATGCAGGGGTGAAGGAAATAAAAGGTGATTTCTCCGGTATAAGTCAATTGGTAGACTCTCACACCACCTCCATCAAAACAATTAAGCAGCAGTTGGGGCAACTTTTAGCCTCATTAAATCAGAGAAAGAATGGGTCACTACCAAGTGACACGATCCAAAATCCTAAGAAGGACAGGCATTGCATGGCTATTGCCACCAGGAGTGGTAAGATTCTTGATGACCCAATTTCTACAGGTACTAAACATGAGCAGGTGTTGGAGCAAGTTGGAAGAGAGGATTACGAAACTGACCAAGTAGACGATTTGGAGGATGCTCAACCAATAGCAAAACTAGCAGGAGCAAGACAAAAAATAGGTTGAGGGAACTATACCTCTTCAGCAGATACCAAGACCACCTCCTCCTTTCCCTCAAAGGCTTAAAAAGAAAGCCGAAGATGGGAAATTTGTGAAGTTCATCCCCATGCTGAGACAGCTGTCAGTAAACATACCATTGGTGGAAGCCCTGGAGTAGATGCCAGGATATGCCAAGTTCATGAAAGACTTGGTTAAAAAAAGAGAGCTGTAAGTATTGATTTAACTAACAATGTTCATCACTTCAGTGCTATTGCTACCAGATCTCTGGTACAGAAGAAGGAGGATCCAGGTGCATTCACCATATCGTGCACCATTGGATCAATCAGATTTGCGAAGGCCTTGTGTGACTTAGGGGCCAGTATCAACTTGATGTCGCTGGCCATCTACAAGCAACTGGGGTTAGGAGTTCCAAAACCCACAACAATGAGGCTAATGATAGAAGATAGGTCAGTGAAGCGACCTGTGGGCATCCTATGTGATGTGCTCGTAAAGGTGGACACGTTCATCTTTCCGGCAAACTTCGTGATCTTGGATTGCAAAGTGGATTTTAAGGTTACCATAATTTTGGGAAGACCATTTCTGGTCATAGGACGAGCATTGGTAGATGTTGAGAGAGGAGAACTGAAGTTCAGACTCAACAAATAAGAGGTAAAGTTTAATATTTACAGGTCAATGAAACAACCACGTGACATGAATGTGGTGTCTGCAATAGAGGTTTTTGATGAAGAAGAGATGGGAGCAACCATTGAGGAGAGGTTGGCTGTTGAAACGTTAGCAGCTGTGTTGATGAACTTTGAAGCTGATTTTCGGTCTAATTATGTAGAGATCGTGAATACTTTGCGGGGAATGGGAGCACACTCTTATGCTACAAAGAAACTGGACTTGGATTTGAAAAACAGGCCAAGTCCTCCAGCAAAACCATCAATTGAGGAGCCACCTGTGCTGGAATTGAAACAATTACCCAGTCACCTGAGGTATGTAGTTTTGGGTACTAACAAAACTTTGCTTGTGATCTTGGCTGCAGATTTGAATGATGAATAGGTTCAAGCTGTGATTAAAGTGTTGATAAGGTACAAAAGAGCAATTGGGTGTACCATTCCTGACATCATCGGGATACCTCCGGGTATATGCAACCATACGATCCAGCTTGAGGAGGACTGTATCCCAAGTATTGAAAACCAGCGGAGGTTAAACCCACCAATGTAAGAGGTAGTAAAAAAGGAGACCATCAAGTGGTTAGATGTTGGGGTGGTGTACCCCATTTCTGACAGTCATTGGGTGAGCCCAGTGCAATGTGTGCCCAAAAAAGGTGGTATGACTATGGTCGCGAATGCAAAGAATGAGTAGGTCCCACAAAGACCAGTCACTGGATGGCGAGTGTGCATGGACTACATGAAGCTGAACAAGTGGACCTTGAAAGATCACTTCTCGATGCCATTCATGGACCAGATGCTTGACAGGTTGGCTGGAAAAGGGTGGTACTGTTTCTTAGATGGATACTCTGGCTACAACCATATATCAATTGCTCCTGAAGATCAGGAAAATACCACCTTTACATGTCCTTATGGCACCTTTGCGTTCAAACGCATGCAATTTGGACTATGTAATGCACCAGCAACTTTCCAGAGGTGTATGATGTTTATTTTCTCGAACATGGTGGAGAACACTCTGGAGGTCTTCATGGATGACTTTTCAGTGGTAGGTGACACCTTTGATGACTGTTTGCTTAATCTTAGCAGGGCCCTACAGAGATACGAGGATGCCAATCTAGTACTAAACAGGGAGAAGTGCCATTTCATGGTCAAAGAAGGCATAGTCCTTGGGCACAAGGTATCACAAAAGGGGTTAGAGGTCGACAAAGCCAAAATTGAGGTGATTGAAAAGTTGCCTCCGCCTATCTGTGTGGAAGGTGTTCAAAGTTTCTTAGGACATGCTGGATTCTATAGGCGTTTCATCAAGGACTTCTCGAAAATTGCATACCCCATGTGCAAGCTTTTGGAGAAGGAGGTGAAATTTCTTTTTGATGAGGCATGTCTCAGAGCCTTTCAATGCCTAAAGGAGAAGCTAATTTCTGCCCTAGTAATCATTGTCCCAGATTGGGCTGAGCCATTTTAGGTAATTTGTGATGCTAGTGGTACTTCTTTAGGAGTTGTGTTGGGGCTGAAGTGCAACAAGATGTTCCATCCGATTTACTATTCTAGTAAGTCACTAAATGGAGAACAGCGAAACTACACAGTTACGGAACAGGAACTACTGGCGGTGGTGTATGCTTTTGAGAAATTCAGAGCTTACTTGATTGGTACTAGAGTGATAGTCCATACAAATCATGCAGCTTTGAGATACCTCATGGCAAAGAAAGATACCAAGCCAAGGTTGATTAGATGGGTGCTACTTCTGCAGGAGTTTGATTTTGAGGTTAAGGATAGAAGAGGTTGTGAGAACCAAGTGGCTGATCACCTGTCTAGGTTAGAGGCTGAAAAGAAAGAAGAACTTGAGCATGAAATAAATTATTCGTTCCCCGATGAGCAGGTACTAGTCGCTACTCTTGATCTTATTCCTTGTTTGCTGATTATGCTAACTTTCTTGTTAGTGACTTGATGCCTAAGGGGATGACATTTCAGTAGAGGAAGAGGTTCATGCATGATGTAGGTAAGTATTTTTGGGATGAACCTTATTTGTATAGGGTTTGTGCTGATAACATCATCAGGCGATGCATCCTTGAAGCTGAGATGTTGCACATTCTAGAGGCCCGTCACTCCTCTCCAGTAGGTGGCCATCATGGAGGTGCCCGAACAGCCCATAAGGTACTTCAGAGTGGGTACTATTGTCCTACGATTCACCAGGATGCGATGGATATAGTGAGGAGTTGTGATGTATGCCAAAGGCAAGGAGCCATCTCTTAACGCCACGAGCTACCCATGACACCGATTCTGGAGGTAGAGCTATTTGACGTATGGGGAGTACACTTCATGGGACCATTTGTGAGCTCCTATGGGCAGAAGTACATATTGGTGGCACTGAACTATGTGTCCAAATGGGTTGAGGCCATTGCTTTGCCTGAGAATTATGGCAAGAGTGTTGCTGATTTTCTGAAGAAAAATATCTTCTCAAGGTTCGGCACACCCAGAGCTATCATCAGTGATGGCAGTTCCTATTTCTGCAACAAGGTATTCAGTTCTCTTCTGGCCAAATATGGGGTTAAACAGCACAAGGTGGCAACACCTTATCACCCGCAGACCAGTGACCAAGTTGAGGTCTCTAACACAGAAATTAAAGCAATCCTGGCTAAAACAGTGAATGCCAACAGGACAGATTGGGCACGAAAGTTAGATGATGCTCTATGGGCATATCAGACAGCTTTGAAGACACCTATTGGTATGTCTCCATATAAGTTGGTGTTTTGAAAGGCATGTCATTTGTCGGTAGAGCTTGAGCATAAGACACTCTGGGCTTTGAAGAAGCTGAATCTTAGCTAGGATGAAACAACAAACCTGAGATGGGATCAGATTAATGAGATAGATGAGTTCCAATTGAGAGCGTATAAGAGGTTTGCACTATACAAGGAGAGAAGAAGCTTTATCATGATAATCATATTGAGAAGAGGACCTTCACTCCTGGTGACTTGGTGTTATTGTTCAACTCTAGACTTCATCTGTTTCCGGGGAAATTGAGATCCAAATGGTTTGGACCTTTTAGAGTAACTCAGGTGTTTCAGTCAGGTGCTATTGAGCTCGAGAATGACAAGGGAGAGAGGTTCAAGGCAAATGGCCAACGAATCAAGGCATACTTGGGTGTTCCAGAAGAAGTGAAGATAGTTGAAGAATGTAAACTTGATGAAGTTTGAGTAATCAAGTAACCTGCGTCGCGCCGCGACGTTAAATTATGTGCTGCTTAGGAGGCAACCCAAGATTGTAATTGTAATAGGTACTTTCCTTTTCCTTATTTTTCTTTGTTTTGATAGAATCACTGTGTGTTGATTTGTGCAGAAAGGATTTGGACTAATACTTGCAGCAATTGGGTGATTTGACGTAACCAGGAGCTTCATCCAATACTAAGCGTCCACGGTCGTTCAGTAGAAATATAACCCAACTAGTGAGTTGGGGTCGAGTCCCAAGGGAGCCGGTTTGTAATTGAGAATCAATAGAAAAGCATAAATGTATTCAAGTTAATCATAGCTATAGAAATTTACGAGTAAAATATGATAAATTAAAGGGTGATACAAGTGTCAACTATCAAAGGGGGTTTTGTAAGCAATTATCAACTAAAATAACAACTAAAACGAAAATGCAAATATGGAGATGGGATTCTTGGGATGTGATATGAGTATGGGCTAAAATACACAACCGGGTAAATGCTAATGATAGTAACTCGCTACAAATTAGTAACTAGGCTAGACTTTAGTGGGGATAAATTTTCTCTACAACAATTTACCCCGAATCAAATCGGTTTCTCTTGATCACCGATAAGCAGCAATGAAGTACATCATTCACCTTAGTCCATTCACTCTCTTGAGCTGAATGTGTGGTAAAGGGTTTAGGATTCACTCTCTCGAGTTGAACCCACGACAACCCAATAACCACAGACTATCGATTCAGTAGTTTAGATTTTAAAACTTCTCTCTCGAACAAGTCAAAAACATGAAGAGAAAATTGTGTTTACAACTACAACCCCATTTAATTCAAACACAACTACTGAACGAAATCACCTCTAAACGGCGAATGAACAATCAATTAGCAATACCTAGCTGTAAATTCAAACCATATTCACAAAATCACACCCCAAGAATTGGGGTTTTAGCTAGACATACTAAAGAGATAGAAATCGATACCGAAAAGTGTTTCCATCAAATGGGTACGATAAATATTGTCTTTACACACATCAAGGATGAAGAATCTTCAATACCCACTTCCAATTGCTTAGAAAATGGAAATCTTCAACTCTTCAAAGATAAGGAAAATTGTCTCCAAAAACTAAGTTCTAAAAGTGGGTAATTCTAAAAATTGGTTTCTGAATTGTAAAACTTGATACTAAACTAAAAATTCAAAAAGGTATTTATAGTTGTCAAAAAGTGTGTTGCGAAGGATCACTCGGCGCAGTTAGTCGGGATCACCGATCCACTCGGCGATTCGTCCTTTGGCCTGGTTCATCGCCTTTCTGCATTGTCCTTCAGCAACTTCAAGTTCTGTATCATTGGGCGATGGAGTACTGCATGACGGAATCATTTGGCGACTCGCCGACTACTTTTTGATCTCGCCGACTCGATTTTCTCCTTCAGAGCTTGGCACACTGGAACATTAGGCAAGACTATAGCCATTCGGCGACTCGCCTAATGGCTTAGGCGATCCTCACGCTGTCTTTTCTTCGTTCTTTTCAACTGTCTTGCTCTTTTCTGCCTAATAGTGTCCATGCTTAGTCTCTAACTCCAAATACTTGAAACTCAAGGATTTTCATCAGTTATTGAGACAAAATATGCATTTGAGGACACTAAATCTGTAATGACCCAGAAGGTCATTTTTGGAAATTTTCATAAAATGACCGTTTTACCCCTCCCGATAGTTGCCCCGAGTCCTAATTGTTGTATTTTCGAAGTTGGTTTGAAGGAAAATTGATGAAAAGTTGAGTTTTTGGAAAGCTGAGTTTTTAAGAGTTAAAGTTTGGTTAAAAGTGTTATTTCGAGTCATTTGGAGTTTCGAGACTCGAATCGGATTTCCGTCGATTCCAGCAGTTTTAGAATGTCGAAACGGGTCTATGATAATTTACGGATTCGAATTTGGAGTTAAAACGAAGATT
>JAJOOI010016097.1:0-36602 GCA_029582585.1 Solanum bukasovii
ATTGAGAATTCCTAAAAAATTTAGCATTGTAATTTTTTTATATAATTAAATCAAATGTGTATATTAAAATTTAAAACTAGTAGTATTATATATTTTGGACCTATAATTTTTAAACTTTAATGATTCATATTACGAACTAAAAGTCAAATCGGTTAAATTTATATTAGAGATACATTTTTTCGTAATCGTGCACCCATCTAGCCGAAATCCTGGATATGCCTCTGCCTGCATTGACCATCTTTACCTTACGATTTATGTTTTCTCACTCTTTTAATTCATGTTTTAGTTTGGTCATTTCTTTTCATGAAAATGTCCATTTTTAGCATGCTTCCAAATGTTTTATGCATGGCTTTCATACTTAGTGCATCTTTGTACTAATGCATACTCTTGCCTACATTTTGGATTCAAATGTAGGGTCCGACGCTCCAGGTTCGTACTCTTATGGCTAGGGATGTTTATTAGAGATATGAAGATTGGTGAGTCCTTATGTTCTGAGGACCAAGCTTTTATTCATTTTGTCTTTACTTTTCAGTTTTGGACTTGATGTACGGGCTACTTCCCAAGCACTTCCTATGTACTAGATGGCTTTGAGACTTTGTTAATTTTCCGCTTCATTTTATGAAACTTTGTGATTTGATTTACTCTTTTAAATCTCTTAAAATTTCTATTTTCATGTATGAAGAATGCTCAGTGGCTTCTATAGGGCCTTTCGGGGTCTTATACGCCATGTTACGCCTAGGGTCTACCTTGGGTCGTGACAATATGGGACCCTCAAGTCATGGATAATGAACCATTGGAAATTGATGAGCAATATATCCACTTGGTTATGATAATCAAATCTCTGAATTTCAAGTTTTCTTTTTATGTAGTATATGGTTTGCATACCATTGAGGATAGAAGGAGACTATGGGGAAAGCTGAGAAACATTGATCTAGGATATCATGGGCCATGGCTGTCTATGAGATATTATAATGTTATCCATATAGTAGGGAGTTTATTTGGATTAATGGTCACACATATAGTAGGTTTGATTGGGCACTAGTGAATGCTAGATGGCTACTATTTATGCAACCATTGGAGGTACATATAATGGACCCAAGATGCTCAGATCACTCACCTTTATGTGTTACTTTGACACAGGAAGAGGATAGAAGACATAAGCCTTTAAAGTTTTTAAATCATCTAGTGAAGAATGAGAGGTTCCAGAGGGCAGTACAAAGGGTCTAGCAACAAAGGCATAACACTGGTACAAATTTAAGAGTGTGAAACAAGCTCTGAAAGAATTGAATACCTCTGAATATCATGGAGTGAGAAAGAGTAAGAATATATAGACAAAATTTACATGACTTGCAAAGTACTATGAGGAAGCCTGGGCAAGCACAAAATATCATTAAGGTTGAAAAAGAGGTTAAGGATAATTTAGAAAAATGGCTAAATATTGAAGAAAGTATAGTAAAGAAAAAGTCAAGAGTGCAATGGCTACAACTTGGGGATGGAAACACAACTTACTTTCATGCTAGTTTGAAGAGTAGAATAGCCCATCACAAGCTTAACTACTGATTTAACGTTTCAAGCGCACCTCATCCAATTCTAGGTGTTCAACGATCGTAAATCAGTATAAAAGACAACTAAATGAGTTGAGGTCGAATCCCACAGGGAGCGGTATGTGTTTCAAATTTAATTGGGAAGTATAAATGCCGTCAAATTAGTCATAGAAATAAAAATTATCGAATAATACATCATTCAAATCAAGGGGTGACACGAATGTCAAATGGGGGTTTTGGTTTTGATTATCAACTACAAACAACAGTCACAAATAATAAGAATTAACAATAATGAGACGTATTGTTGGGATGTGATCGATTATAGACAATATAGACATATGGGTAATTGCAACTATTAGTAAATAGCTAGATATTAGTGAGTAGGCTAATCTATAGTGGAGGTAAATTTTCTCTCAAACAATTTACCCCGAATCAAGTGATTTCTCTCGAACATCAACAACCATGCAAAATAAGAGCAGCCCACACCTTAATCCATTCACTCTCTGGAGCTGAATATGTAGGATTGTGTTTAGGATTCACTCTCTCGAGCTGAACCTAGGTCAACCCAATACCCACAAACCATCAATCAAAAACATTAGTTCTAAAACCTCTCTCTCTCTCGAGCAAGCCAAGAACACAAAGGAAGTACTCTATTTGCAACTATAATTCTTAAGTTAAACCATAATTAATGATTAAACACACTTTTAAATAGCATTTAAACTAACAATTAGCAATACTCATACGCTAAATCAACCCATAATCACATAATCACACCCACCGAATTGGGGTTTTAGCTAGACATTATAAAAAGGTAAAAACAGTTACCAAATTGATTTTCCAGCAACTGGGTAATAGTGATTTTGTCTTTACAATGGTCCAATTTACTGAATCCCAAAGACCCACTTCCAATTTCTCAAAAGTGAATTTCTTCAATCCTTCAAACCTAAGGAAAAACTCTCTTAGAAGTCTCAAAATTATTCTCTCCGTAGTAACAAAAAGATTTCAAAGTCTGAAGATTGATGTACAAATTGGTCCTCAATTAAATGTTCAAAAACATATTTATAGTCACCGAAAATAAGCTACGACAGCTCATTTGACGAAGTAAGTCGGGCTCGCCGAACCACTCGGCGAGCCGCCCTTTGGTCTCTTCCATCGCCCTTTCGCCTTGGAATTCAGCATCCTCAAGGTCTGTAACTTTGGGCGATCGATCTTGGCTTCGCGGAATCACTCGGCGATTTGCCGACTGCTCTCTTTCTTCACAGACTTGGTTCTTTCTTTCAAAGCTTGGCATACTGGAACTTTAGGCGGTCTGATGAGCCACTTGACGACACGTCGAATGGTCTTGACGATCTTCAGGCTCGCCCATCTTCATTTCTTCAGCCTGTTTTGTTCCTTTTTTCTTGTTAGTGTCCTTGCTTTGTTCTTCAATCCATATTTCTAAAAATCAAGGAATTAACATAAGTTATTGGCACAATATAAGCATTTGAGGACACTAAATCAATATAAACAAAGATCTATATGAGTCCAAAACTCGGACTCATCAACACCTCCAACTTAAACTTTTGCTTGTCCTCAAGTAAAACACAAGTTCAACAAGGATGTCCCAAACAATGCTACATAAGACTCAATCATGAATGCACACAACAAGACTCAACTTACTCATGCAAGGATCAATTGTTCACTCAAAGATTCAAGTTATGACTCAACTTTATCAAAGATGTTTAAGTTCACAATACTTGCTTCAAATGCAAATTCAAGCTCAACAAATGTACTCAAATGCCCTCACAACAAAAATGATTCCATATTCACCCACAATTCTTCGACAATATATAGTTCCGGAATCACATACAACTCTCACATTCACAAAGATTAACACATTCATGACTTCACCCATAGGTTTTCCCTTATTTTCCTATCAAACTCGTTTCAGCTCACTCAAGATCACAAAAGTCTTTTCAAGGCTTGTAACGGGGATCAGTGTAAAGGTATGGTCATTTAAGCTTAGTGGCTGCTACCCTCATGAAATGTGGTCTGAACATCACTTTCTTCCTTTTCTTCAACAATTGAATCATGCTCAAAATTCACCCCATTATTCAAGTTCCAATGGAATACCAGACACCCCATTTCTTTTGCAACTTTCACAACTTTATTTCACAACTTTTTCATTCTTTTTTTGTTTTTCTTTCTTCTTCTTTTTTATACGGAGGGGTTCCATCTTTTTTAAGACTATTGCTAGAAGGGGGAATTTTCACATTCTTGATTTACCTTCTCTTTTCACCAAACAAAAGCCTAAGTTGGCTATTCAAACAAACCACACTTCAAGAGGATTATGGGTGAATGGATAAAGAGGGGTCATAATTGTTCAAGTTTCTTCCAAGAAAAGGATAAAGCTCAAATGGGGTTCAAGCAAGGTTCACACATCTCACAAGGTTGGCCACAAAAAGAGGTATATTGTCAAATTGTTTCACTCTCATCAAAATTTGTTGCCTAAGATCATTTCAAGAGCTTTCATCACTTAGTCAACCGGTCCAACGGGGAAAATTCTAGGTGTCATCACACAAGGTTCAAAGTAAGCTCATCACTCAAGGCATTGGCACCAATATCAAACGAGACTTATTTGATCTAGTGTGCAATGTTAAACACAAGAGACTCCATTCGATAATCGGCTAGTCACAATGAGATGCAAAAAGTCCACATATTGTCTATGCAACTTCATTTGGCCTCATCGTAGACGCACATTCATTTTTGTTCGATTAAGAGCACTATTCAAGTCATCGGTATTGATCATAACTGATAATCAAATTTGCACAAGAACAACCACATTCACACAAAACAAGAGGTGGCAAATTTTTTCAAAAGGATCAAAAACCATTTTCATTTCATAACAAGGAGCCATGAGCTCAAACATCCACAAGATAAGATCAAAACACAGTTTAAAATGCAAAACCCAATATATACACAAGAGGTAGGTATAGAAATACCTCACCCCACCACAAATAAAAAGCAGTTGTCCTCAAATGCAACAAAAATAATCAAAAGTCAATAAAAATGACAGAGAGGGAGGTAAAGAAGAATGTTGTCTACACAATCACTCCATCTATCGGGGCATCAATGCCCGGGGTCACACTCTTATCTTGGGCATCAGTGCCCGGTGTAACAACAACACTGTCTCCACTAGAGCCTGCCATGGACATCTTTGTCACCGATATCTGAATGACTGACTGTACAATCTTCTCCTCCAAATCAGGCAGGTCCCCATAGATGGTCGCCTCTTGAGCATCAAGTTGCTCCTCATCTGTCTCCGCCTCTGACACATCAGCTGCTACATCATCCATAGGAACATCTCTGGTGGTGGTCGGACTCATCTCAGAACTGGACGGGGCATCCTGATCCTCAGCTGACTAAAAGAGGGAGGTGAAGTCTGTGGACTTCAGATAGTCCACATCTTTTCTCAAGTCTGCAACCTTAACTTTCAAAGCCATCACCTCTGAAGTGACCCCCTATCGACTCTCACAAGTCTCTACTCTCGATGTGAGAGTGTAAATAGATGTCCAGAGGGGTGTCAACGCACCTAAGATGGCTCGCTCCATCATCCAAGGCACTTTAGCCTCTAACTGGTAGCCTGCACATCAGAAGAATGGGTTAAGTGCCCCATTTTGAGGATCATGGCCTGAGTAATCCTGGTGGACTGGGAAGCAGAAGAACAACTAGGAGCCTGGGAAGAAGTGGAAGCGAGTGTACCTGAAGGCCCAGAGGCCGGAGTAGGCAAAAATGGATCTGCAGGAATACACTCGACATCAACCTCTGGGATGCATCCACCGGAGCCGCTCTCCTCCTATATGCCTCATCCCGAGTGTACTCAGCCTCTATGCTCTGGGTATCTGTGGAAGATATGGGAGTGACCTCTATGTCCCTCTTCTCATCACGAGGAATCCAGCACCCCGACATAGCTCTGTAATTAGTAATGGGAAAAGAAAGGACCTCCGGCATTGTTTGGCCCTCATGGCCATCTCCTGCTCTATGATCAGCCCTAAGTTGAGCCTCTTCCTGGCAATGCTGGATCCAAGACAGGCCGTCTTTGGGTGGCGGATGATCGATTCATTCTGTGCAGGCATTATGAAGTTGCAAATGAACTCGAACCAATATCGAGCGGCAACGTTCAAGCCCTTCTTCTCAATAAGAGCTCCTACCTCAATCCACCTCGGGGTGGTGTCAAAAATACGGGAGCACGCCAGCCCTTTAGGTCATCTAGGGGTTGTACTGTGGCTAAACCCTCGTATTCATGCTCAAACCCAGTAGCTCTGTTAAGTACAACATTGATATGATCGTTGCTGCACCCCACCTCTTTCCCCCGGACCATGAAGGAATTTACCGGTCTGAAGGCACTCGCCTTCTTCTTCCCCTGGAGTACTAGGTCACCATTGCAGTGTAGAACTCATAAACCCAGGTGGGGATATATGGGCCTCGGGGCCTGGTGAAGATATCAAATCTATGGTACCGGAGTGTGTCCCATACTAGAGGGTACATATCCACTACACCGTCTGTGGACAACCTATTTTTTTTAGAATGGTCCTCAATCCTTCGACCTTTAGTCTGTTGAGAAGCCGGGGAAGAGGACCCTGGACTGGTGGCGCTGGAACCACCGTCTGTGTCGGAGCTGGCACTGTATCATCAGCAGGTGGGGAAACCACTAGGGTCCTAGATGGACTTTGATGACCTCTGGCCCGAATCTCAGCTCTCTGGGATTGAAGTGGCTGGTCATCTTCAAGCTCAGATATGAAAGAGTCCCCATCACTGCCAGAGTTGTGCTCCGGTATCTCAGGTACATGCGCTTTGCCCTTGCCCTTGCCTCACTTAGGAGGTGCCATCTTTCCCTTTTTGGAAGGAACAAATGCTCCCTCATTAATATCGATGCCTCGTGCTCTTTTGCGGGGCAGCATACCATTGTTGTCCAAGGTAGTCCTAGCCATATCTACAAAACAAACAAAAAAGATTTAGAAATAATCAAAGAAAAATACAAAAAACTTGTTGCAGAAATACTTGTCGAACCGATTGGCGAGTCGCCGAGTCACTTTGGCGAGCCAGATCGGGCTCGCTGAAAGGACATGCTTAAAAATTTCCCAAAAAATAGATAGGTCGGCGACATGTAGGGCCTTTCAGTGAATCGCTGACATCACTCGGCGAACTCAAACTAGATTGCCGAAAGTTATAGTGCATTTTAGGGGTTAGGGGCGCAAAAAGGCAATCAAGAGAGACTTTTGGCGAGTCGCTGAGTGCACTCGGCGTTCTCAGGCTTCTCGCCGAAAGTTACAGACTCTATTCTAGCCAAATCCCAAAATTAAAGGTGATCAAGGGGGACGTTGGCGAACCGCCGAGTGGTTTGGTCAGCTCGACCCAGCTCGCCGAATTGCCTAATGTGCCAACTTTCAACCCCATTTTCCAAAATAATGCTTGCAGCCCCCAAAAACAAAATCAAACAACACACTCATGTAATTAAGCTTAGACCCATTACACCCATGCCACTGGGGTACTCAGACTTCCCCTGGTTTGGCCAAAATTGGCCATTTGACGACTTTTGCTCTTAAGAATGGTATCAAACACTACATCATTGGGCAAAGTATGTCATTTAGCACAATTGGGGTTGCTCAGACTTCACCCGACTAGACCCAACAACAATTTTATGCAATCGAACAAATTTTGATCAATTTCAAAGCAAAAAACTCAGGAAATCATCATTTTAAGAAATTTAAGCACATTTCAAAATTAAAACATGCAACTAGAACACAAATACGACTTTAGAATAGGCCCAGCACACATCAGTCAATATTTAAACAAATCAATTCAAATTCAACCACTATTCAAGAGTTCGGGGTTCGGAAAACCAATCTTTAAGCCAAAATATGAGTTTGTAAAGCTAGGCAGCAATGTATTCCAACTCCGAGCAAGAGATCAAAGAGAAAAAAGCAATTAAACTAGGAAAATATTGAAAATCTAGAGTACGGGGTGATTATACGAGGCTAAAAGTGAGGGAAAATGAAAGAGTTTGAAATTTTAAACCTTTGGCCTTTTAAAGCCTTTCAGTTCGTGGCCCTTTCAGCGATATTAGTCGTCCTCGCCAAACCACTCGGCGACACGCGAGTGGTGACTTACCTCACCAAGTTTTATAGTACCTACATTTAATATGGGGTCCAAACGGCGGACAAAATTGGGCTCGCTGACCTCTTCGGCAAGTCACTGACTGGACTCTTGGCTCGCCAACTTGCATTTTTCAAACATATTCCATACTTCAACCTACACAATCAACACCCGTTATTCCAAAAAAAAAAACAAAGCAATAAAACTTGGGTTGCCTCCCAAGAAGCACCTTAGTTAACGTCGTGGCACGACGCAAATACCCATTCAAGCTTCATTCTTAGGGTTTGCCATAGTATCACTAGGCAACCCCTCTTTATGTCTTGGGTTGAGATGGGACAAAATTTGACCCATTTGGATTTCCAATTTCGTAATCGAGATGGAATGAGCTGTCACCATCCGGTTGAGGGTTGAGATATTCTCTTTTATCTCGTCCAACACTCTGTCATACCCTTCAAATTTGTTGAGAATACGTAAGAGTATATCTTCTATCTGACCACCCTCATTATCCTTAGGCTTGTGGCATTCATAGGGGGTACGCACCTATTCTCTTTCCCTCCTCTATTCCACTCGGCGACACGTGAGTGGTGACTTACCTCACCAAGTTTTATAGTACATACATTTAATATGGGGTCCAAACGGCGGACAAAATTGGGCTCGCTGACCTCTTCGGCAAGTCACTGACTGGACTCTTGGCTCGCCAACCTGCATTTTTCAAACACATTCCATACTTCAACCTACACAATCAACACCCGTTATTCCAAAAAAAAACAAAGCAATAAAAACTTGGGTTGCCTCCCAAGAAGCACCTTAGTTAACGTCGTGGCACGACGCAAATACCCATTCAAGCTTCATTCTTAGGGTTTGCCATAGTATCACTAGGCAACCCCTCTTTGTGTCTTGGTTTGAGATGGGACAAAATTTGACCCATTTGGATTTCCAATTTCATAATCGAGATGGAATGAGCTGTCACCATGCGGTTGAGGGTTGAGATATTCTCTTTTATCTCATCCAACACTCTATCATACCCTTCAAATTTGTCGAGAATACGTAAGAGTATATCTTCTATCTGACCACCCTCATTATCCTTAGGCTTGTGGCATTCATTAGGGGGTACGCACCTATTCTCTTTCCCTCCTCTATTCCATCCTTGGTCACCACCTGGCCTTGAGTGGTTTGCATATTGATTTCCTCTTTGAGTTGCTAGGAAGACTACTTCATTTTTGTGCAGCACTTCAAATTCCTCGATATTTTTAGCTAAGATATCTAGCTGGGACATTATTTTGGCCAAGTTCTGGTCCTCATGTTGACCCTTGTTGATCTTGGTCATGCAATCGAGGAGTTGAGATGTTGTTGCATAGGGTTGTCGCACTATACCACTCGGAGAAAATTGATCAGCCAGTACTCTATTGATAGAATCAAGACCTCGATAGAAACATTCCAGCAACATCTTATCTGGGATTCCATGAGTAGGGCACTGCAACAATAGTTTCTTGAACTTCAAGCACGTCTCATGGAGTAACTCACCGTCCAAGTGCATGAAATCTAGGATGTTATCCCTAAGAATTATTATCTTCGAAGGAGGGTGGACCACTTGTCTACCATTATTCCCGTTTACGTTTATTTCCTCTATTTTATGCAAACAACATGGAACATAAACTAAAACTAAGTAGATTCAAATATAACCAACAAGAACACAATTCAACTTCACCAAAAGAATTTCAAACAACACCACTCCCCGGCAGTGGAGCCATTTTGATTTAACGTTTCAAGCACACCTCATCCAATTCTAGGTGTTCAATGATTGTAAATCAGTATAAAACCCAACCAAGTAAGTTGGGGTCGAATCCCACAGGGAGCGGTACGTGTTTGAGATTCAATTGGAAAGTATAAATGTGGTCAACTCAGTCATAGGAATAAAAATTATCGAATAAAGACATCATTCAAGTCAAGGGGTGACAAGAATGTCAGATGGAGGTTTTGGTTTTGATTATCAACTACAACTAATAGTCACAAATAATAAGAATTAACAATAATGAGACTGATTCTGGGGATGTGATCGATTATAGATAATATCGACATATGGGTAATTGCAACTATTAGTAAATAGCTAGATATTAGTAAGTAGGCTAAGCTATAGGGGAGGTAAATTTTCTCTCGAATAATTTACCCCGTATCAAGTTATTTCTCTCTAACATCAACAAACTTGCAAAATAAGAGCAGCCCACACTTTAATCTATTCACTCTCTCGAGCTGAATGTGTGGGATTGGGTTTAGGATTCACTCTCTCGAGCTGAACCCAGGTCAACCCAATACCCACAAACTATCAATCAAAACCTTAGTTCTAAAACCTCCCTCTCGAGCAAGCTAAGAACACAGAGGAAGAACTGCATTTGCAACTACAATTCTTAAGTTAAGCCACAATTAATTATTAAACTCACTTTTAAATAACATTTAAACTAACAATTAGCAACACCCATATGCTAAATCAGCCCATAATCACATAATCACACTCCAAGAATTGGAGTTTTAGCTAGACATTATAAAAAGGTAAAACAGTTACCGAATTCATTTTCCATCAACTGGGTAAGAGTGATTTCATCTTTACAATTGTCCAATTTAATGAATCTCAAAGACCCACTTCAAATTTCTCAAAAGTGAATTTCTTCAATACTTCAAAGCTAAGGAAAAACTCTCTCAGAAGTTTCAAAATTATTCTCTCAGTTCAAAAAGTAACAAAAAGATTCCAAAGTCTGAAGATTGATCTAAAAATCGGTCCTCAACTAAATGTTCAAAAACGTTTTGATAGTTGCCGAAAATAAGCTACGAAAGCTCATTCGACGAAGTAAGTCAGGCTCACCGAACCACTCGGTGACCCGCCCTTTGTTCTCATCCATCGCCTTTTCGCCTTGGCATTTAGCATCCTCAAGGTCTGTAACTTTGGGCGATCGATTTTGGCTTCCCGGAATCACTCGGCGATTCACCAATTGCTCCTTTTCTTCACCGATTTGGTTCTTTCTTTCAAAACTTGGCATACTGGAACTTTAGACGGCCTGATGAGCCACTCGGTGACACACCGAATGCTTTTGGAAATCCTCAGGCTCGCCCATCTTCATTTCTTCAACCTATTTTGTTCCTTTTTGCGTGTTAGTATCCTTGCTTTGTTCCTCAATCCATATTCCTGAAAATCAAGGATTTAACATCAGTTATTGGCACAAGATAAGAATTTGAGGACACTAAATCAATATAAAAAAAAGCTCTAAATGAGTCAAAAACTCAGACTTATCAACTACTGCTGCTACTGGGAGCATTGAAAACAATAGCACTGATATTGAGGAAGAGATCATAGGCTTTCATAAACAACTTTTGGGATCTTGTGCTACCCAACTACCTGCTGTAAATCCAATGATAATGAGAAATGGACCTGTCCTGAATAGAAGCCAGCAACCTCAGTTGATTGAGCTTGTGACCAGGCAAGAAATAGTAATGGCATTACAAGGTATAAATGATACCAAATCTCCTGAATGTGATGGCTTTAGTGCTTTATTTTTAAAAAAGACTTGGGCAAGCATGGGTAGAGGAAATCACAAATGCTTTCTTGCATTTGTTTTCCACATGTATGATGTGTAAATCCATTAATTTCACCATGTAACTTTGATTCTTAAAGTAACTCATCGTTTGAAAATATCCGAGTATAGACCTATTTCCTGTTGTAATTTACTATACAAAACTATCTCAAAAATTCTTACTAATAGAATGCAATGTGTGATGGATGTCTTGGTGGATAAAAATCAATCAGCCTTTGTATCAGGTATATTGATAAATGATAACATCATCCTAAGTAATGAACTACTTCAAGGATATGGAAGGAACGTTGTGTCTCCAAGATGTATGCTTAAAGTGGATATGAATAAGGCTTATGATTTTGTAGAATGGGGATATCCAAGACATGTAATGACTTATTTTCAGTTCCCTAGAAATTTTGTTGAGCAGATATATCAATGCATTAGCACAGTATCTTACACTATACTCATAAATGGCAAACCTAGTACCCCTTATCTGCAAAAAAAAGGATTGAGACAAGGGGACCTAATATCTCCTTACATGTTCGTGTTGTCCATGGAGTACTTGACAAGATTGCTAAAGCTACAACAAGAACCTGATTTTAATTTTCACCCAAAAATGTGAGAGATTGCGGATTATACAGCTAAGTTTTACTAATAATCTTGTACTCTTTAGTAGAGGTGACATTGGCTCAATTAAGCTGTTATATGGTATCTTCCAAGAATTTTCCTTAGCATCAGGCGTAGTTGCAAATGTTGATAGGAGCTTTATTTATTTTGGAGGGGTGTCAACAACTATACAAGCAGAAATCCAATAAGAATTGATCTTCTCATCTGGGTACCTACCTTTTAAGTACTTAGGTGTTTCCCTGAGTACTATGAGAGTACCAACCATACAATACCAACCAGTGATAGATAAGATAATGAATAGAGTTCAGAATTGAATGTATATCTTATGTAAGAAGGGCTCAGTTGATAATGTATTAAAACACTATGCAGGACTTTCCTATGGACAAGAGGTGTGGATGCATCCAAAAAGGGATTGATTGCATGGGAGCAGTTGTGTAGTCCTAAAACTGCAGGGGACTCAATTTTTGGATGCTCAGACATGGAACAAGGCTGCAATAAGTAAGTTGCTGTGGAATTTGAGTACTAAGAAAGATAGATTATGGGTGAAATGGGTACACATGTACTATGGGAGCAAGGAACCTTATGGGTGTAGCAGCATCTCAAGCTTCTTGGATGGTGAGGAAAATTCTCCAAATGCACAAAGAGCTTGAGATTATTGGCTTGAATGAGAAAAATATCAAAACTGACAAGTTCTCTATCAAACAATTGTATAATGCTCTTAGAGGAGATTACCATAAGGTAGAATGGAGAAGATTGATTTGCAATATTAATGTTGCCTGTCAAAAGTGGATTTTCATATTATACTTAGCACTGCAAAAGAGGCTTCTCACAAGGGATATACTAGCTGCATGTGGATGCGTAAAAGATATGCAGTGTGCTCTATGCGAGGATGAAGATGAAAGCCATAACCACTTGTTCCTTCGATGTGTGTTCGCAGCTCAGGTGTGATAAAAGGTCCTGAACTGGCTAAGTATACATAGGGAGGCTCGAGGATGGGACGAGAAATTACATTGGGTAAATACCCACTACAAAGGCAAGCAAGCAAGAACTGAGGTTTATAAGATAGCAATGACTACAAGTGTCTATGTCGCGTGTCAAGAGAGAAGCCAATGAATTTTCCTGCAAACAACCAGAACTCCTATAACGTTGGCGAAGCAGGTTGTTTAAGAGGTGCATGTCTGAGGAAGACAAATGACAAGACTAAACCATGTATTATAAACCCTAAATCCTTGCCTTGTGTAGAGTAAGGTACTTAGCTGGATGATGTTGCAACCCGTAGAGAGGGATTTGATAGTTAAGATAGAGAAGTTAGTCAATTGAGACAAATCTGGCCCTATCTAGCTTGTTTTTTTCTGCATTGTAATTCCTACTTGGTAATATATATATATATATATATATATTTATTTATATATACATATATTATTATTATTATTATTATTATTATTAAAATATGAGTGGAGAATCACAATTAGATTGGAAGAGGAAAAAGCCTCAAATTGATAACTGGTGTTCATATATGACAAAGCAATAGCGTAGTTGAACTTGAAATGAATAAGTAGTACAACAATCATATTTTATAAAGTAATTATTGAAGTTACAATTGGACTATGTCGGTAGATTTGTTCAGTTTAACAACAAATAAACATCTCAACTAAGGTATAGTAATATTATATTGAATTTTTAATCTTACTTATTTAGCGTGAATAAAATTATTTCACAAAACTTCAAATGGATTTATATGTATAGCAATAGTAAATTTATCATAGCCTCATTCAAAATAAAATGAATTTTTATTATCTATAGTTATCCATGTGCCTCTTGACACATCTAGTGTATCATTAAAAAAACAAATTCTACATCCTCTAATAAAAACATAATAGTATTCTTACATACTAAATTATAAAGATGAGGTTAATAATAAAAAACATATTTGGATTCTTGTGCCGACAAGGAGTACCCAAAGCAACTGCAGTCCTTGAAGGCAGTTTTAAAAATAATCTATTAAGAAAGGAGACTTTGAGTCTTCCCATCACATGTTTTCTCAGTATAATTTAAAATGACTTTCTATATAATTTATCATCAATGACAAAATAAATAAGTGCCTCAATTGCAAGAAAGTATGTTTACCCACTTAATGCAATAAGTACTCCCTCTGTCCCATTTTATGTGAGGTAGTTTGATTCGACACGGAGTTTAAGAAAAAAATGAAGACTTTTAAAACTTGTGGTTCAAAATGAATGATAGAAATTTGTGTGGCTGTAAATCCTTTCATTAATGGTAAAATAGACATTTTATAGTTAAATTGTTACTTAATATAGAAATGTGTCATTCTTTTTGGAACCGACCAAAAAGAAAAGTAAGTCACATAAATTGGGACAGAGGGAGTAATAAATATTTTATTTTATGTCAATATATAGGAAATAACCAAAAGAATCTTATTAACTTCATAAATTTATTAAAATATATATTTAAGTTTGTTAAAAAATATTATTGGAATATGGTTTAACTAAAGGGTGAGATGATCAATCATTTTTGATGGAGTAAATGGACTAGGTGGGTCAATTAATTAGCGTGTGAGAAGAAAAGGAAATAAAGTATCCAATGTGAATTTAGATACATGAAGGATGTCATGTATGTTGTAACAAACCTAAATTTCTGCTCACTATATTAATAAGAGAATTGGAATGTGATTACAACTTCAGAATTGTAATTGCAATACTCAAACAACTGAATTACAATAGAAATATTGAAATAACTAGTAATTATAAGAATTAGATGAGAAACTCAGACTCTAGTGTTAGCCCCATGGGATCCATTGATTATGATAAACGATACTTAACAAATATATGATCCATTGCAGGCAAAGTGATCTAAGGAATCAAAAGGAAAAGGTACAAGCCTACAACACTTAAACAACACAAAGAAGGAAAGCCGATTAATTCAGTACCCAAGCAACACAAAGAAGGAAGCAATCATTCAAGGAGCATAGATTCAGCATAATCAAGTCAAGATAGCTACAATCCTAGTATCTGACTTGAACAATTAATCAAGAAAAATCTGGAGATAAATCAGGACAGAACCACGAATGACAAAAAGATAAGCACAACCAGCAAATCACTAAAGAGAAAGACAATCAATCAAAGTTGCGTGAAGATCATCAAGAGAAGATATCACAAAGAAGAAAATTGATTTGCTCATGCACATATCTAATATGGACATGAATTAGCAAATCACTCTCAATCAAGGAATCCTTCAAAATCCTTGATCAAAACAAACACCCTTGGGTTTTCCTTACAAGAGCAATCAATCTGTCTATATAAGCCTCCCTTAGCTTTAGTTGTGAAGCACGCACTTCACATGAACTTGTACTTTTTTCATCTTTTGTCTTTCATAAATCTTTGTATTCACTTGAGTGTACAATTGAAAATGAAAAGAAAAATAAAGGTATGAGTGTAGTTTATACGGGTAGAGGTTGTGTCAAGGTAGAAGATCTAATTTGCATATCAGAAAGGAATTTAAGTTCAAATCTTTGTACCACCTAAGTTACCTTCAAGCTCTAAAGGTAACCCTTGAAACAAGGGGGACTGGAGTAGACACCATATCGGTGATCCGAACTAGTATAAAAACATCTTTTTTTCATTTAAAGTTTGTCCTTTGCTTATTTGTTTTTTGAGAATCTAATTTGTAGGAAGAGTCGACTTTTCACAAATGTCTGTCAACTATGATAATTATAATTCACCCCCTTCTTAACTTTCAATTGGTATAAGGGCATTTGCCCAAAAATAAGCTGGAATCCCAAATCACCAAAAATCCATGGACAATAGCACACAAAAATCGGCCAAATGGAAAGATCACCAGTCTTCCCCACGAGGATCCCCAAGTGCATAATTAGAACTTCCTAGAAATTGGTGACACTTACACGCCAACTGGGTATCTCCTAATTACATGAGACTCACTTTGTTACCCTTTTCTCTACTAGGGGAAGCAAAACAATGGTTGAAGCAGAGCCAACAAACTCCATTACCTAATGGGATGATCTTGCTTTAAACTCTCGATAAGATTCTTGTAACAAGGCAAAAAATGGAGTTAAGGAGTGAGATCTTGAGCTTCAAACAGAAAGAGGGAGAGAATTTATACTAAGCCGGGGATAGATTCAAATCTTTGTTGATAAGTTTCCCGCATCACCACCAAACTAATGAATTCTTGGTCCATACTTTATTTAGGGGTCTTGAACCAAACACCAAAATTCTACTTGACTCTACTGCAGAGAAACATACACTTGAAAAGACATATCATGAGTTGTTTACATTGCTGAATCAAATATCACAAAGAAACCCTTAGTGGAGTGAGGAGGCACTAGAGCCATGGTACAAAATAATGCTAGATGGTATAGGTGGATGTAGTGACAACCTTAACTGTACATATTGCCTCAATGCAGAACATGATGAACACTCATTTTAGTTATTTGATATTGGAGCAACAACACCAGTAAATGTTGTTCAAAAATTTGTAGTGTGGTTTGATGTTTGTGGTAGTTGTTAGCATGCGACTGAGTATTGTGGGTAAAATCCATTATGTGAACTTCATGAGAAATGATCAAGGAGATGGTGGAATGCAGAAGTATAGGAATACATAAAATCAGAGAAGGAGAAATCATCCTATTTATCATGGGGAGGAACCCAAAATCAAAATCAATACATTATTCAAGGTAATGGGCAACGGTATCATCAATAGATCCAAAGTAATCAACAAAGCGGTAAGAGGGAAACATGAGTGTGGAAGACATTCTTAAGAAAATCATGGCATATCAAGCCAAAATGGTTGGAAAATAGGGTAAACTAGCCGCAGATGTGCGAAGTAATCAACTGGCTACTTAGAACTTGGAATAGAAATTTGGGCAATTGTTAGTGTGATGACTCGATTCCTTAATTCATGATGGCACCTACAATAACCCACCAATAGGTAAGACAACCCCTAATCCAGAACGACAAGTAATGAGTATAATGATAGAAATAAGCGAAAACAATAATTTAAATAACATAGCAAGACGCAAGCGGAAGTAAACCAAAACTGTATACATAAAGATCCCTAAAAAAACATAGAAGTCACAAGTACAGAGCTGCGCTAACAAAAGGGTACATGTCCCAAAAATTGGACCAAAAGAAAATCTCTTTTGAAATATAAAAAACTATCTATAGAATATATATGTTGAAACAGGTAAGTCCTGGATGCCAAGTTCTTACCCTCGCCTTTAATCCAAAAGTTTTTATTGGCACGAACAATCAACGTTGGTAGTTAGTACTAGGACCTACATCATGAAACAGATGCAAAGTGTAGTATGAGTACTAAAGCAAAGGTGCTTAGTAGACATCATAGGCCAAGAAAGAAAGAAAGGGAAAGACAATATGAAAAGATAGAATCATGAAATAAATGGAGGTACAAATGGAATTTAAAGAAAAGCACACGAGTATAAAAAAAGTAAAAAGTAAATCTAAGTACAACTAAACTAAACGTAACTAGAACCCCATAAGCATAGAAGGTACACTCATGCGTAAGTTTAAGTAAAACTTGAACAGACCCTCATAAGCCTGACATGTAAACATAATAGCTAAATCTACTAGAACAAAGTACTGCAAGTTCAGATCAAATATGAGCAAATCAGGCCTTGAACCCAACTGCCCAATAAATGGGGCCGCCCAGCCAACCAGTAAACTCCCAAGGGCATCACCCGCCCAGGTAAACCTGGTAGCGTTTTGACTCATAAGAGGATCTCATCATGATCAAACAACAATAAAACCATGGAACGATGTCCACTCATAAGACATCAAAACAAGGCTCCAAGCCTCAACAAATATAATCCCAAGTTGCCTAGTGGAGCACGTAACCTCCAGAATCGCAACGGGGCTGCAAAAATAAGGAAAGTGAATAGGAGATCAGCAAAGTTGTTCCAATGTCTGAACTAAGGCCCATTCTATTAGACTCAAGTGTTCTAGTTCCAACTACATGGTGCCAATCCGTCTAAATCGACGTCGAAGAAGAGATAAGGCCTACAGGCTGCAAGTATCGCAGGTCTAAGAAAATACTAGCCTAATCCTATACTAAGGCCAAACATGCTTAAATATATCATAAAAACAACATACAAGTATGTTCTCAAGATTCAACAAGATTGTTTGTGAGTTCAATTCTTTGGAATGATATAGTCAAATGGACTACAAGACAGAAAGTTCATAATAGGTCTTCCAAATGCCTAGGAAACTATGGTCTCCATTCTTGAAGATGGAGATCTACAAAAAAAATCCTTAGACAACTATCAAACTCCTAATTCTCTTCTTCGAGATGGACACTCTTCAAACCGACCTCCTTACTTCAATGGTCAACACTACTCCTACCGGAAAGATAGGTTCAGAATCTTTTTTACATCAAATGATTTCCAAGCTTGGGTAGTTATCAAGAAGTGACCAAAACACATCCCTAGACTCACTGTAAAGGAATTTTCCTCAAAATAGATTGATCTAGAATCATTTGACACCACAAAGGAACAACAAGAGGTAATCGAAACTAACGCTAGAGTTAGAAGTTGTTTGTATTGTTCAACTAGCAGAGCAGAATATCAAAACTCTATACATGTGAAACTGCGAAAGATATGATGAACTTTGAGGAAACCTTATAGCATCTGAACAAAATCATATCAATAGATATAACAAGAATGACAAAAGGAAAATTGAGGCCTTTACAGTTGGAACTCTTGAAATTGAAGAAGAAATTGATCAATCCCAAAGTGAAGGAATGACCCTTATAAATCGTGGAATCAGGTAGATGCTACGCCACAGATGACAGAGGCCTCAACAAGACTTCAAGAACAACGACTACTCCAGAAATGATGATCGATGTTATTAATTTGGAAAGCTAGGTCACATTAGGTAAAACTGTCCTGAACTAAAAAGAAGGATCTACAGGAAGAATGTGGATCCAAAAAGTCTCAGAGCATGGAGCGATAGAGAAGAACTATAAGTGGATCATGCTAAAACAACAAATATCTACTTTGTGGCAATGGGGGAATCAAGCGAGAGAAGGCATGATAATTGCTCTAACTGTGTCTTTAGATATTGTTACTGACAAATTGTAGAAGGTTATTGATGAATATAACAAGATTGCACAAGAAAAGAAAGATTGACGAATTCTTCTTGAAGCAAGTCAGATTGAAGTTGGCTTACTATGTGAAGAACTTGGTGAAATCAAGATGCAATTAAAAAGCATCAAGAAATCACAGTCATAGCTCAGTCAGATCTAACAGATCAATCATCAACTCTTCTTTTTATTCTACTAAATCTACTTTTAAGCCTACTTTTTTTAACGTTTGGCACTATGGTCACAATTCTTTTAACTACAGGAATTTGTTTTCCGGCAAATGGATTTGGAGACAAAAGGATGCTAGTCCAAATCATCAAGGACCCAAGAATAATTAGGTACCTAAAAGAAATTAATTTATCTATCTCACAAGAGCGAACCAAAAAGACCTACAAAAAAGGAATGTGGGTAATCAATAGTGGATGCTCTAGAAACATATACGGGAAGAAAGAAAACATTTAAACGTTAAATGATTTTAATGAAGGATATGTACAATTCAGAGATAATGCCAAAGGAGAAGTAATTTGGAGTTGGATCTACAACTCGCAGCTCATCATGTGTACCACCTCAAAAAGAGGAAAGTTGAAAAGAAAAGGAAAAAGAAGTTTTTAAACAGAGGCAGTGGTCTATGAGATAGACCTACGGACAGTAGGAAGAGAATCGTATAAATGGATTGAGTTTTTAGAATTTCAAGTTTCTAAGGTCTAACCTACGAATGAATAGGATGAGCCATAGGAAATTTGGTGAGTTGTAGATGGGTTGGGTAGGGGTAATCCATACTTAGCAAAAAAATTGGGTTAATAGAGAGGTCTACGGAATGGAAAAAGTTCGACGGTCCATAGAATTGTGTCTTAGCAAGTTTGCCAATTTTAGGCCCCAGTAACTCGGCCTACAGTTAGCCAGTATGATCTATAAAGCTGTTCGTATGTCCAAATCGTAGGGTCCTCCAAAATTTATTTTTTAAGGATATTTGGGCCTTTTCCTATATATTTAATGCCTATACTATGTCATTTTGACTCTAATTTTTAGTCTTATAATTACCCTTCTATTCCTAAATCCCATCTACATTCATCATCTCCAAATTCTCTCAAGCTTCAAGGAAGACATCTCTGGTTCACCTCCATTATATTTGGGCTTTTATTATCATGGTATGTAGGGTTTTCATCATTGGATTTCATTCATCAAATGGTCCCAAAGATTTCTAAGTTTGCAATTCAATTTCTCCTAAATTGATTAGGATTTCATGTGATCTTCATGGGTCTTGGTTGATGCTGGTTTAATTGTTCAATTTCCATCTTTCTATACATAAAATTGATTAATTTACATGATTTCCAATTTATTTCTATAAGACCGATGTATTATTCATAATCTTGACTATGAACGTATGAAGATATGCATTTATGAATATGATTCATGAAAGTTTATGCATGATTTGTGAAAAGAGATTTTATGATCTAAAGTTGCTTCTAAGATAAGCATCAATGAAATTGTGAAAAGTTTTCTCACAAATTAAGAAATCATGATTTGGTAAAAAGTTTTCTTACACATGCATGATTTCATGATTTAAGCAACTACTCTTGGATGATTTAAGCTTGGAGTAGTAACTTAATTATGATTTTTTTAATGTATGATAATATGTTTCTAAATATGACTATTCTAGTAGGATGTTACAGAGCATTGAGAGGACGTTGAGTTGGAGGCTCTCAAGTGAGTAGATGTCGGGTCTGTAGTAGCAATCTTTTTATCCCTAACTACGTACCCCCATAGGTTTTGTCTTAGAAAGTCATAGCTAGTGGATCCACCTAAGCTAGAAGTTAATGTGGATTTTTTGGTGTGGGAGCAAGACACTGGATTTCACGTTATAGCTCATGTGGTCTATGTCTGTTAATGGTAAATAACTCAAAATGAAGTAATTTGCTTCAAAGGTTTTTATGCACCTTTCCTTATAATTTTAAGATGCATTGACCATGTTCATGATTTATGGTTTTCTTTAAAGGTTTTACTACGTTTTATCTTGGTCATGCATATCTTGTTTTCCTTTATGTCCCCTTATTATCATGTCTTACGTTTTTATGCATATCCCTCATACTTAGTACATTCCATGTACTAATGCATACTTGTGCCTACATTGTTTAATAATGTAGGGTTAGACACTTTTTTTCCTTCCACTCACGGCTAGATATGGATTGCTACCGATTGCTTCGGATTGTTGAGTAATCATACTTTGATGGCAACACCATGCAGACTTTACTTTTGATGTAATTTACTTTAAGATGTTGTACGTGGTGTATGGGTTACATCCATATCACTTCTTTTGATGTATTAGATTGGCTTATCAAGGTTAACTGTAGACCTCCACTTTTATGTCAATTTTTGGATGATATAAGACCAATTGCTTTATTTCTCATATTTTCTATAATATTTTGTTGTATGTATGTCAAGTTTATTGTGTAGGGATTCTTGAGGTTTTATGTGTCATGTCAGGTGTAGGGTGTACTTTGGATAGTGACAAACTTGGTATTTTGAGCATAATGTTTTAGAAAAGGTCCTAGGATATCTAATAAGTCGCGTTCAATAGAGTCTTGTTCAAGTCTTAAACACTAACAATGAAAATGGAAAAGGCTCCTCAACTACTACTGTCTATAAAGCCTCTCATACTATGGGTGATGTCGGGACAAGACCCCCGATCATCCTAAGAAAACTGAAATAATAAAAAAAATGACGGATCCTCTGAAAGAAAAGAGGCTCACCAAACAACTCTGGGACTGCAAGAGGTATCAACGAAGTGTCTGCTGATGACCCTGGTTACCTGTATATGCATCATGAAACGATGAAGGCCAAATGACATCAGTACATTGAATGTACGAACATGTAAGGAGAGCACTGAAAATAACATGAAAGCTTGAACTTAGAAAGATTGAAACATACTCACCTCATCTCCACTCAAGTCAACCTCAAATCATGGATACTCTACTCAATATAGTATATACACAACAATAAATATGTTGTTTATATAAATCATTTAAAACAGTATATAACAACTCAATGTATTTAAAAATACAATAATAACTCTTATTTGAGAGATTCTCTAACCGACAACCATCACTATATGCTATGTGATGATACAACGCCTCACCCCACACTACCAGAACTATCCTATACCTTCCCAGGGTATAAGACATCCTCAACTAAATGGATCCACTAAACTATGCTTAAAAAATAATAAGGAATCATCTTAAAAAGTATGACCCTTTCTACCCACATTGGCAACATGGTTTATGAGGACTTTGAGTCGTTTGAACTCGTCCCCATATCGGTGCTCAGTACTACTCCCAATAATAGGCTCATATGTTTAAAAACATTTCCGCATCCTCAAACTTTGAGATTATTACTCAAAAGATTCTCTTAAAAGAGATTATACTCAAAAACTCCTCATGAACTCATTTGGAAATCGATGTTTCATCTCATTTTAAATGTAAAAACATTTACTCTTGGGAATACTTAGTTCCCATATATTCATTTTTTTAAATGAAGCTCAACTCCCCTCATCCTCATACTCAAGTCTTAAAACAAGTTTTAAAAACTTGCAAAAGACTTCTCAAAATGACTTGAAAGACTTTCTCAAACTTGACTCTTAACTCTATCTTGAATTTGAATTATGAATTCAAAATTTATGATTTATGATATGAAGTATTCATGATGATTAAATGGAGTTTAGATAATTGATAATAAGAACGAGCGAAGACACTGACTGGGGAGCAAAGGGGCGATGCGGAGAAGAATTAAATAATTTGGTCGCGAAATAATTTTTGAAACAGTGGAGTCCATGTTCTCTCTTGTGATGTGGAGAGGGAGGAAATTTCCTGGGGACTGGAATTTGAAGCATGTCTCGGATGCGGACCTGGGCGCTTATTTTTGCCCGTTCTTTTCTTCCTTTCTTAAACTCGATTCAACTCATACCCACTGCAATTCTAAGGTCAAAAGTTTCAAATTCTTATAACATAGAACAATCTCAGCGAAACCCACACAAGAACTATCAATTTACTCAACTCATTCGCAAAACCTTGCCTCAAGTACTCAAGACAACATTCCATTACCAATTAAATACAAGAACCCTTCAAGAACTCAAAAATTCAACATCAAGAATGAATTCATGGCTAAAAGATTACGTGATTGGCGTGAGGAAGAACAAACCCAACACTAGGGAAGCTTACATACCTTAATTTGGCGAAACAAATCCTTGATTCGTAAAAAATCTTGGCGAACGTTTGAACTCCTCCTTGTTTCCTCCTCTTGAACTCGATCCTCTCAAGACCCTAAGCGTGATTTTGAATTATGAAAACTGATCTAAGTCAGTTTATACCCCTAAAATATTTCCAAAAATGTTTGAAGCTAATGAGGTAAGGAAAAGACAATAATACCCATCATTAATTCTGGTAAATTTCCTTAACTAGACAGGCTGACTTTAAAATAGGCATATCTTCCTCATCTGAACTCAGAATTTAGCAAAATTCGTGGCATTGGAAAGAGGATTCAAAGGCCTTTCATTTGATATCTTATGGGCCACCTAACTCATACTGTACTTAAAGTTATGGTCGATTGAAGTTGGCCCAAAACTCACAACTAAAGCATAACTTGAACAAATCTCAAATTAGCTCTTTCCGAATTATTTCTTTTTTAATTTAGCTGTTTCTGAGGCCAAGGTGTTACAATATATCATGACCCAGGGGTACACCCTAGATGTAACATGAGGTACTAGACCCCGAAAGGTCTAACACAAGCCACATAGCATATCAAAAGATAAAGTAAATAGAAATGATGCAGAAATTTTAAAACTTTTTCCATACATTCAAAGCCTTTATAAAAGCAAGCGGAAGTCTATAACACTTTGTCTCAAACCATCAAAAACAACTTGAATAACTCTTTGGGACACAACCCATACAAAAGTCTAAAACATAAAAGAAAGACATGAAGGAAAGGTGATCACATCCTCAATGCTATGAGGACTCACCAACTCTTAAACTCCTTTGCACTACTAGCAACCTAGCCACGAGAATGGAACTCAATGTCGCCGAACGATACATTTGATATGAATGTAGGCAAAAGTATGTGTTAGTAAAAAATGTACTAAATATGTTAGCTAGCATAACAAAAGAGTTTGCCAATCATAAGAGAGAAGCCATGAGCATAAGATATAAGAACATGATCATAAGCCTAATCTCCAACATAGACATAATATAAGCATTAATCATCATAAGGCATGAACCATAAATATAGGAGACTTCGTATTCATAGCTTAGTCAATACTTAGTTCTTCGTAACTTAAGAAAACCTCTTCCTAAGTAACCTCCAAGTATACTTGTGCACTGCATGGATAAGACCCCCATAATCCCATCCATGCTAAGTATCCCCTTCGGCCATCATAATCATGCTATCTTATGGTCTAATCTTTAGCTTACTTCTCATAGACAAGGGAATCTCTCATCTTTAGTCAAACATATCATGGAAGGAAACTATAAGAGGAACACTTCATAAGTAGCTTCAAATCATACTTGTGTAATGAATGGATAAGACCCCATAAGCCTACCCATACTAAGTATCACTTTAGGCCGTCATGCAAACTCATTAGCTAGGGACTAGTCCCTCTCATAAAAACTTATAACACTATGAGGTACTCCCTTAAGCACATCTTAGTTCATTATTAGGTTTGAACACTAAGAGATGCTTCTTCAAGAATGTCTTAGTTCATTATTACCTTGAACACTATGTGATGCTTCTTTAAGCATGTCTTAATTCATTAATGCTTTTGAACACTTCGAGATACTTCTCCAAGTATGAATTAGTTCATCTACTCTTGGAACACCATGAGATGCCTCTCTAAGTATGTCTTAGTTCAACTAGTGAACTCTACGAGATACTTCTTTAAGTACGTCTTAGTCACTTGGATACGAAGATTGCTACTAGAAACCTGGACTCCACTAGGTGAAGGCTTCCATCTCATGAGACCTACTTTGAGGAAACCCAAACTCTACTATGTGAGGGTCCCCCTTGTTCTTCGGAAGTCCGGATTCAACTAGGTCTGGTTCTCCTTTCTCTTGGAGCTTGGACACGACTATGTGTGAACTTCCACCTCATTGTCAATATCCACTTGAGGCCAATCATACACCCCTTAGATTAGTTATTAAGCCTTACTTAACACTCATGTCTCATGGAATGATGTCCTTGATAACCAATCCATGTTCAAGTGATTCTATCACTTTATGCATTCAAACATTCAAAAGATAGATTAGGTAGGTAAAGGCCTTTCACCACAATTCTATCCATTAATCTTCTATTCTCATATAGACTTTACTCCCAAAGCCTTAACATACATAATTCATCATATTAGCTTTACTCTCAAAGCCCTAGTGATCAACATTCATGACTACAAGCCTTACTCTCAAAGCTTTACTTCTTACTATCATCATTCATATCTTGAAATTAAATGCTACTCCCTCCGTTTCACAAAGAGTGGCCTAGTTTGACTTGGCACGGAATTTAAGAAAATAAAGAAGACTTTTGAATCTTATGGCCCTAAATTAAAGTTATGTCAAATGTACAAAAATGTCCTTTAATCTTGTGGTCTTAAACATGCCACGTGAAAAGTTGAAAGTAAAATGTTATCAAAAAAGGAAAGAGGTCATTCTTTTTTAAACAAACTAAAAAGGAAAGGAGGTCATTCTTTTTTAAACGGAGGGAGTATAAGTTTTAGCCACAAAAAATTGAATTTAACTGTGACTTTAATTTTCGTCACTAATAATATAAATAATTAATGAAGATCATTTTATTGTCTCTAATCAACGTGTGATTTAGTGACAAGATAATTTTTTCACCAAACATGCAATGTTTAAATAGTGACGAATTTAAATTTGTAGCTGTAGAATTTAAATATTTGCCACAAAAAATAATTCATAGCTACATATAAAATATTTCTTTTTGGCTACACTTATATTACTATCTAAGAAGAGGGAATAAGCACACAGTGGACAGTCAAAATGTCAGCTTAAGTTGTATTTTCCTTCGTACTTAGCTATTTGGCTTATTGGTTAAAGCTTGACATTTTATGTGCAAGGTCATGGGATCAAACTTAAGCAACATCATTTTTTTTAATTCGGCTCATTCAGTACTTATTTGTCGCTTTTTGGTAGGTCCCAGTTCGATCCTCTCCTTCTTTTATGTGTTCTCATTAATTAAAACTAGTATACGTACCCATGCGATTCAGATATTGTATATATTTATTTATAATTTGTGAGTCGTATATATAATTGAACAAGATGCAACTCAATATTAATGATTATTGTAAACGTACTTAAAAAATAAACGATTTTTTGAAAAAGCAATATTGTTAGTTGACTTGATTTGGAAGAAAATGTGATAGGAAAGTATAGTTTATCATATAGATACAAAGTTTGAGTATAATTTTTTTTATATTTTAAACAATTTGTAAACATATTGTACCTTAATTTCTAACCTCGGATCTTTACTTGTTTTTTGTAAAGAAAAATATTAATTTTTGGCCATTAATATTGTACCTTACATCTCAGCATTTATCTAATTTAGTGTTGATTTAAAAGGGACATTTCGTATTATGTAAATATATTTCGTATTCATATTTTTGTTTTTTCATCTTCTTTCTTACATAATTTGTTTTTTAGTTTTAAAATTTCGTCAAAAATATTTTGTTTTATATAATTAAAAATATTATTATTATTATTATTATTATTGTTATAATAATAATAATAATAATAATAATAATAATAATAATAATAATAATAATAACAATAAGTGAATTTTTACGATAAAAAAGACATATCAAATAAGTACTACTTAATTAAGTTTAGCAAATATCCATGTTGTTTTAAATTTCAAATTTTTGTTTATTTGTCCAAGTTGTCCAAAATTCTATCATATTTTATTATTATTATATCGAACACATTTTATTGTTATTAACTAAGTAATATGTTTGATTATTTTATTTCTCCATCTTTTTATTCTACAAATTACCTTTCATTTCTAATGTTAATGCTAGACCGTTAATATTCTTATTTAAAAAGAAAATATCATTTAATTTAAAAAAATTAAAAGCACAACAATAAACATTACGAATTTCAAAAAAAAAAAAAATGGTGATTGGGTCCGTGCAGAGCACGTGCTTCCCCTTTTCTTAGTATAATTACAAGTGCCAATTGAGAAAATAATAATAAATTCAAGCGCTCTTTATAGAAAACAATAAGACGAAATCATAGAATGACGTGATGACGCTGAACTATAGATGTAAAGGCAAGTGAAATGCAAATATATAATGTATATCTGGGTCATTATGTAACAGTAGGAATATATATGAGCCAATTTTTTTACGAGAGATATATAAACTATAAGTCGCAAAGTTGAGGGATATATTAGGCCCCTTAATGTAAATCAAGGTCGTAATATCACATTAATTAATAACATAAAAATTCAAAAGACTACTCCATAGTATACCTATTTGTTGTGTGGTGTCCATCTAAAAATTTGGAGACTGCGCATATTGCTGCTCTATAATTTACTTACATAAAATAAAGGCAAAATACATATATTGGACTCTAAACTTGGCTTCAAATTTTAACTTTGACCTCCAACTTTCATAGTGCACAAATAGGCACTTTAACTTGTATAAAATAGAACAAATAGACACACATGTCCTACATGGCATCCTACATGTCATTTTTTGTCCTACATGGTGTCTTACGTGTATTGTGCCATGTAGGACTCGTGTGTTTACTTGTTCTACTTTATACAAGTTAAAGTGCCTATTTGTACACTATGAAAGTTAGAGGTCAAAGTTAAAATTTGAAGCCAAGTTTAGGGTCCAATATATGTATTATGCCTAAAATAAAACTAAAAGATCTCACTTGTGAAATTATATTAGCTATGTTATTATCACTAGAAGAAGTTGGTTGTTTGGAGTGTCTCCCTTTGGAGGAAGGCTCTTTCTTATCTCTTTGTTTATTTCCAGGTCTCCATTGTCTACTTCTACCTATTTCGATAGTAGATGTACCATTGTAATCAAACGTATCTTTGAGATGAGGTTGAGTAAGGTCTTCTTCATTTTTCAAGTTAGAGTTGGTGAGCTCCATGTCACTATAACTGTGTTCACAAACGTCATCATCTGATTGCAGCTTCTGTTTTTCACCATGTGTAGCAACTATACAATCATCTGAAGAAGAGTCTGAACTATCATTGTTATCAAAAGCTTCCTTACTGTAAGTTTTTGCATTTTCTTCCTCATTGTTCAACTTTGATTTGGTAAGTTCCACGCCACTGCTTTTTTCTGATTGTAGTTCCTGTTCTTCACCTTGAGAAGTAATCATATCTTCTTTCAACTCATCAATCAGTTGGCCTCCTTCTTGGTTTTTAGCTTCAGCACTGACGTTTTTTGAGACACTTAAATAAGTGTTGACGTTCTCCTCTCTTTTTCCATGATGTTCCTCATCATGACTATTAGTTGTTTGGTCAGTATAGGCAGGGGCTATTTTCCTCTTTGTTTCTGGCCCTTTTTTCTCAGTTTGCTTCTACCTCTACCGGGAGAAATACCATATCGATTAATTAGTTCCCTAAGGTAAGATTGTGCAATGTCTACATAATTTGGTCACATTTTCATACTCAAGTTTCGGGTTAAATCCATATAAAGGACAATTTTCATCCTCCGAACCAACCCAAATAGCATTAAGTTTAGTCTTAGTTAGATCGACCTCAACTCACACATTAGCCATGCTAGGTCTAGTTTTATGATCGGCAACAACATCCATAGATAAAGGGGTGCCCACGGGTAATCCAATTTTGCACTTCAGTCCTTCCCACTTTTAATAATATATGGTGAATTCATGATATGATGATGTATGAAATCAAATCTTATATTCTTTTTCTATTACACAAGTTGTGGAAGGTGTAAGTCAAGACTAGTTGCTAAAGTAGTGCATCTACAATGGTATTTTGAGAAGTAATCTCAATTTTATTGTCTTAGTTTTGTTAATGTTTAGTATATCTCTCTTAGACTTTTAAGTTGGATAAATTTTACTAAATATTATTTTTTCTTTAAGGATAATATAATGAGATATCATATCATTAAAGTCATTTGTATAGTTGTTAATAATAATATGACAATGTGTAATTCTTTTAGTAATCTTGCTTCTTCAGTATGTTGTTATTTTTACATTGTATAATTGCTCACTATAAAATAAACTACTATCATGTATGAAGTTAAAGATATTTAATATTATTTAATAACTAGTAAATTACCCGCGCGATCACGAAATTTATAAAATAATACTTAAAACCGATGGGTCATTTAAACTAAAACACTATATTATCTTACATACAAGATTACGTAATAACAAACATTAAAAATGTTAAGGAAAATGAAAATTATTACATCTTATCATTTATCCTTAATAACATAAGCATAAATTAATGACTGTTAATACACATACCAGGATCTGTAACATAATAAATGGTGTCAGTGAGTCACTCAACAAAAATAAAGTACACAAATATTTAATTGTGAAGAAGAATAGGAGGTTCAAAATTTTCATTGTTTTAAAATGAGAGGAAATCCCTCTATTTATAGACAAAAAAGGTAGTGTGAACAAATGTTTATTGTGCCTTATCGGAAAGGTTACAACTATTTGGAAAAGTTGCAACCCTTCGGAAAGGTCACAACCTTTCATAAAAGTCGCAACTCTTCATTAAAGTCACAACTTTTCATAAAAGTCACAACTTTTCATAAAAGCCGCAACTCTTCATTAAAGTCGTAACTTTTCATTAAAGTCGCAACTTTTCACAAATGTCACAATTTTTCATGAAAGGAGAAGTCTAGTTTTGGAAATAAATAAATTAAAAGGGAATTTAGGTTTGTTGTGGCGCCACGTAGGCGGGCTAAGGTTCTCTTTTATATATATACTAGGTAAATTGCACGCGCTTTGCACGGCAGTAATCTACCCCAATTAGGTCACATTAATAATTTACTAATTTTGTACTGTAGTTGTTACCCCGATATGGTTTAAGGTTTGCTCCCACGTTTCCCCAATTATGAGTGCTTTGATTTAATGTTCTGAATAATACATTGAATAATTTATTCTTAATTTTAACTTGTCATATTAACATATTGCTGACCAAGCATTGTCTGAGACATCTAATATTTAAGAACACTGTCAAAATGTGTACATATAGTCCCTCTAGAACGGTAAATAAATAATTTTATATTACATTCAACTGGTATTCTAATAATAGGGATAATAGTAACAAACATTAATAATGTAAAGAAAAATTATTACATCTTATCATTTATCCTTAATAACATAAGCAAAATTAATACATACCGGGATCTGTAACATAAGCAATGGTGTCAGTGAGCCACAGAAGTCACAACTTTTCATAAAAGTCACAACTTTTCGTAAAAGTCACAATTCTTCATTAAAGTCACAACTTTTCATAAAAGGGGAAGGCTAATTTTGTAAATAAATAAATTAAAAGGGAATTCTGATTTGTGGTGACGCCACGTAGGCAGGCCTAAGGTTCTCGTTTATATATATTAAAATTACCCTCGCTTTGCGCAGTAATTTAATATCACGAAATTTATAAAATAATACTTAAAACCTATCAGACATTAAAACTAAAATACTATATTATCGTACATACATGATAACGTAGTAGCAAACACTAATAATGTAAAGGAAAATGAAAATCATTACATATTATCATTTCACCTTAATAACATAAGCATAAATTATAAATTAATGATTGTAAAAATACATACCAGGATCTGTAACATAAGCAATAGTGTCAGTGAGCCACTCAACATGAGCAAACTATACAAATATTTAATTGTGAAGAAGAAGAAGAAGAAGAAGAAGAAGAAGAAGAAGAGGAGGAGGAGGAGGAGGAGGAGGAGGAGGAGGAGGAGGACGAGGAAGACGAAGACGAAGAGGAAGACGAAGATGAAGAGGAAGACGAAGACGAAGACGAAGAGGAAGAGGAAGAGGAAGAGGAAGAGGAAGAGGAGGAAGAAGAGGAAGAAGAGGAGGAAGAAGAAGAGGTTCAAAATTTTTGTTGTGCTAAATGAGAGGAAATTCCTCTATTTATAGACAACAAAGGGTAGTGTGAACAAATGTTTATTGTGCCTTATCAGAAATGTTACAACTATTTGGAAAAGTCGAAACCCTTTGGAAAGGTCACACCTTTTATAAAAGTGATAATTTTTCGTAAAAGTCGCAACTCTTTATAAAAGTCACAACTCTTCATAAAAGTCAGAACTTTTCATTAAAGTCGCAACTCTTCATTAAAGTTGCAACTTTTCATAAAAGTCGCAATTTTTCATAAAAGTCACAACTTTTCATGTAAGGGGAAGGCTAATTTTGTAAATAAATAAATTAAAAGGGAATTCTGGTTTGTGGTGGCGATACGTAGGCGGGCCTAAGGTTCTCTTATATATATATATATATATGATGATGATGATTGTAAATTTCTTATAAATTTTTCAACTAATGGAAACCTAGTTAACTACAAATTGTAAATAGTATCACTGCGAATAAATGCAACCAGATGCTTGTGATTAGTGACAAAATGTTTTATTCAAAAAAATATAACTTTTAGTGACGATTACATTATGTTTTTTAAGACAATTATATTTTCATCATAAAAGTATGACATTTACAGACAAGAATGATCTTTGTCCCAAAATTGCCTATTTATTACCTACAAATTAATTTTGTTTTTATGACAATTATCATTGTTGCTAATTATGACATTTTTAGGACAATTTTATTTTGTCGGTGAAAGCATATGTTTAGCGACGAAATGGTCGTTTTCAACTACAAAATTATAAAAGAATAAAATTGTCACTAATTTATACATTTAGGGACAAAAAAGGAATTTGTATATAAAAGATGGTTTTTAGTGACGAAATAATATTTGTTCAACTACGAAGTACATATAAAATTAGAGACAAATGACGCCGTCACTAATTAAAATAAATATTTAGTGACACATCAATTTCG
Organism: Solanum bukasovii; assembly: GCA_029582585.1. Lineage (NCBI taxonomy): Eukaryota > Viridiplantae > Streptophyta > Magnoliopsida > Solanales > Solanaceae > Solanum > Solanum bukasovii. The sequence continues at coordinate 32,071 of JAJOOI010016097.1, forward strand.
TCGACTTTAATAACCTCTTTAGTGACGAAAATATACAATTACATACAAAATTTTATAATTTTTATGACGAAAAAGTTCGTCATAAATACTATGCATTTAGGGACAATTTTTTTTTCCATAGTTAATACAAATTTATTTAGTGACGAAACACTAAATTGTCACTGTATACATTAAGTGACCCATGTTTTAGGGACAAGTGATTGACGAAATATTTTTTGTCACTAAATTTTCTTAGTGACGAAATATGAATTTTAAGTGACAAAATTATTCGTCGCTAATAATCAAATTTGTTGTAGTGGGCAGCAAACTACAACTTGTCTTGAACTTGTACATGCTAATTTGTGAGGGCTAATGAAAATGGAATTCCTTGGTGGAATTTAGTATTTTTTTTATGTTTACTGATGATTACAACCGCTTTAGTTAGGTTTATTTCTTGAAATTCAAATCTGAAACCTTTGAGAATTTCAAGAAATTTAAGACATTTGTAGAGAATCAAAGTGGTAACAAGATAAAATCACTCTATATCGATAGAGGTGGTGAATTCTTGTCTAATGATTTTAATTTGTTCTGTGATGAGAATGGAATTCACAGGGAACTTACAGTGCCATATACACCGGAGTAGAATGGTGTGGTCGAGCGGAAGAATAGGACGGTGGTGGAAATGGCTCGAAGTTCACAAAAAGCAAATCTACCAGATTATTTTTGGGGAGAAGCTGTTGCAACTGATGTTTATCTTTTGAATATCTCACCAACAAAGGTTGTTTGGAACACAACACCTCTTGAAGCTTGGAATGGTAAGAAGCCTCCGGTAAGCCACTTAAGAATCTTTAGTTTTATAGCATATGCTTTGGTTAATTTTCACTCTAAGCTTGATGAAAAATCTAGAAAATGCATTTTGTTGGCTATAGTCTTCAATCCAAAGCATATCGTCTGTATAATCCCAGAAGTGTCAAAGTGATTATAAATAGAAATGTTGTGTTAAATGAGGATGCAAGTTGGAACTTTAATTCTGAGAACATGATATCCAACATCCGAGTGCTATCTACTGATGAAGAACATGTAGCAGATTCTGGAAATTCACCCAGTTTTTTCCCTTTAAGTTCATCTGTTAGCTCATCAATTGCACCATCAACAACTTTTGCACCTGGCGTGTCTTCTGTTGAGCCAATTCCACTTAGAAGATCAACAAGGGGAAATAAATTGAATCCTAAGTACTCTAATAGTGTAAATACTTCTTTTCAATTTGTTTTGCTTGTTTTAGATCCTGTTTGTTATGAAGAAGCAATAGAACAATTTGAATGGAAGAATGCTATGACTGAAGAGATGCAAGTAATTGAAAGAAACTCTACATTGGAGTTAGTTGATGCACATGAAGGAAAGAATGTAATAGGTCTCAAATGGGTGTTTCGAACAAAGTACAATTATCATGGGAGCATTCAAAAGCATACAACTTGGCTCGTGAAAAAAGGATATTAACAACAACAAGGTATAGATTTTGAAGAAGCTTTTTCTCCTGTTGCACGATTTGAAACAGTGAGAATTCTTTTGGCTTTGGCTGTGCAGTTATGTTTGCTCGTGTTCAATTTGATGTGAAGTACGCTTTTTTGAATGGTGATCTGGAAGAAGAGGTTTATGTTTCACAACCTCAGGGCTTTGTTATTAATGGTAATGAGAACAAACTCTACAAGTTAGAAAAGCTCTTTACGGGCTGAAGCAAGCTCCTCCACGTGTGTGGTATAGTAAAATTGAGTCATTCTTTCAGGATAGCATATTCACAAGAAGTGAAAATGAGCCAACTTTGTACTTGAAGAAACAAGGTAGTGGAGAATTTTTGGTGGTTTGTCTCTATGTTGATGATATGATTTACTTTGGTTCCTCAAAGTCTTTAGTTAATGATTTTAAGTCCAGTATGATGAGAAACTTTGACATGTCTGACCTGGGCTTACTGAAATATTTCTTGGGGCTTGAGGTGATCCAAGATAAAGATGGAATTTTTATTTCTCAAAAGAAATAAGTAGAGGATCTTTTGAAAAAATTCCATATGATGAACTGTGAAGCAGAAGCAACACCAATGAATATAAATGAAAAGTTGGAGCGTGCAGATAAAAATGAGAAAGCAAGTACAAAATTGTATAGAAGTTTAGTTGGTGTCTTGAATTATCTAATGCACACTAGACCTGGCAATGCATTTTTTTTTAGTGCTATGTCCAGATTATTGCAAAGCCCCACAAAGCAACATTTTGGTATTGTGAAACAAATTCTTCGTTATGTGGCTGAAACAGCTGACCATGGTATCTGGTATTCTAAAGCACCAAATTTCAAATTGGTTGGCTTTACTAACAGTGATTATGAGGCTTCTTGGATGACTAAAAAATCACTTGCGGAAGTTGTTTCAACTTTGGTTTCAGAGTTGTGACATGAAGTTCAAAAAAGCAGGAGATAGTAGCTTTGTCGACATCTTAGGCAGATTATACAACATCAAGTTTAGCAGCACGACAAGCTTTATGGCTCCGCAAACTACTTGGAGATTTTAGCTACGAGCAAACGGAGTCTACTGAGATTTTTTCTGATAGTAAATCAGCAATTGCTATGGTTAAGAATCCCTCCTTTCATAGGAGAACTAAGCACATTGATGTGCAATATCACTTTATCCGAACTTTGGTAGCTAATGGAAGAATAGTGATGAAATTCTGCAACATAAACGAGCAAGTAGCGGATATATTTACGATGTCTCTTCCTCAGGCTAAGCATGAATATTTCAGGTTGAAGTTGGGAGTGTGTGATTTTGAATCAAGGGGAAGTGTTAGTTGACTCATTCAAAAGTTCAATGCTATTAGTGGCAGCACTTTTAGGAGTCTTTAATGTTTCCAGTTTACAAGCTCCAGGAGTCCTAATTAGTTTATGTTAGTCAGTTAGTAGGTCATGCGATAGTGATAAACTAGTGCCCTATTATTTCTCTATGTTTGTTGCCTTCCAAGTACTATTTAAAACTTGTGTCGCTGTTTCTTGAAGCATAAGAAAAGATTAAGTTTTTCGCTCTGTTTCTTAATATCTTATTCGAGTAGTTGTTCCTCTCTTTTTCCAACAAGAAAGAGACAGATGATCATCAAATGACACACATACATTTCATTTGCCCACATCACCATGATCGTTGATGTTCGTGTGATTTCAATTCAAAAAATTTAACACTTATTTTTGTAGCATCCCGCACCTAGAAACAACTATAAAGAGTTTAAAATATGAAAATATTGATTTTTTGGAAAGAATAAGGAAATTTGGAAATTTTGTCTAAGTTAAGAAAGTGAGTTTTGGCCATTTTCAAAAGGCCATAACTCCTACCTCAAGAGGAGTTAGGAGCAGCTCTTGATATGGTTGGAAAGACCTTGGAGATATCTTTCTAACGCCACCAAGATTGCATGATTTCTACATCGTATGAGTGAGATATGCCTTTCGAAAGTTGGGCTGTTGGATTGAGGAAAGTCCCAAACCGGATTTAGGGAAGGGCAAAGTAGTCTTTTCTCTAATTAATTTCCTAATTTGATTTTAGGGATTTATTGGGGTAAAAACATGACTTAGTCAGTTTGGAGAATTGAGAAATACGCTTAGGGCTTGGATAAGAGAGAAAAGAAGAAAGAAAGGGAGAAAAAAGGCAAGAATTCGTCAAGATCATCCAAGCTTGCGAGTGGAATTCGTCGGGGCTGATCCCTATTAAGGTATGTAAGATCTTTTCGTGTTGGGTTAGTTCACCCACACTCTCATCTTATTTCTATTCAGAGAATGGTTGTTGATTGAATGAAAAGTTGGGGAGTTCTTGAAGAACTTTGTTGAAATTCGTTAAGTTCTTGTTGGTTGAATTGTTGATGCTTAGGGGTTGAGTTGATTTATGTTTCCGGGATGTTTTCGAGTTAGATTGGTTGTGTATTGAGGTTTCAATTGATCCTAAGTGTTTGGTGAAGGAACTAGGGAAGATTGGAGGGCTTAGAGATGAGAAACCGAGAAGAAAAAATGAGAACACCTGGGTAACGGGGCTGGGGCGCCGCGCCGCGCCAGCCAGCGCGCCCTAAAGCAGCCTCTGAAGTTTTGGCCTTGGGGCGCCGTGTCAGCCAGAGCGCCCCACGCCTCTCAGAGCGCCAAGGACGCCAGTTCTACCCATTCTACCCCCATCTTTTCGTACTAGTTTCTAATCGATGTACCCACGTTTTCTAGTTGAATCCAACACTCTAAAGTACATCTAAACATCATGAAATCATCCATAAACATGAGATCATGAACCTTGAATCCATAATTCAATTCAAGGAAAGTTAAGATCAAAGTCAAAGAAGTTAAGAGTCAAGTCTAGAAGTTAAGAAGCAAGTCAAAGCAAAGTTTCTTAAAGTTTTCAGGAGTCTTTAACAAACGTTTTAACTTCGTTTTAAGGCTCAAGTTTCAAGTTAAGCAAAGAGTAAAGAGTTGAGTTCATTTCTCAAAAAGCTATAAGGGGACTAAGTATTCCCAAAGAGTTTATAAATGTTTTCACATTTGAGCAAGAAAGG
>JAJOOI010016098.1:0-25889 GCA_029582585.1 Solanum bukasovii
TGCTCGCCAATTAGTCTATTTATCCCCGCTCAACGATGTAGTTAGATAACTAACTGGGGTAGGCGACGAGAGGCGTATAACCCGGATCATATCATCAACCCTATAAACCAGTAACTTGACAACTGAAATTAGTTCTAAGCCAATAATATGATGCATGATATTCATTATATGTTGCAGCCCTGGAATTTCTTTTAACTTGCTTGAAACATTATATCAAAGTCGTTCACAATTGGTTACTTTCAATTAGTGCATAATTATTAGTAGATAAACAATAAATCATCAACTCTTGAAAAGGTTACTTTTTACTTTTAGTTGTAGAATTAAGTAAATATAAGTTGATCATAAGTCCCTTGGGAACGATAACTCGTTTCTTAAAGAATCTATATTACTTGCTCGATCACGTACACTTGCGTGTATATTGGGGAGCAACATAGACCATCATTACATAAAAGTAATATACCACAAATACCTTCAAAGCATACTTGTGCAATGCATGAATAAGATCTCATACTCTCACACACACTAAGTAAAGCTTCTGGAGTAATCATAGTTCATAATTCATATTCTTATTCTAGTGGGAATAATCCTTAACCGACATAGACCATGTGAGCTTAGCATGGAATCTGATGTCATGCCCCACACCGAAAAGAGGTGTCCTACTTGCCTAAGGTAGAACTAACATGTATTAGCTTTTAGGTGGATCCAATACTTAAATAGCCTACGGGGGAACGTAGTATATGGGATACGGGGATTGCTACTTGAAACCCGCCCTTTTTGACGGGGAGCTTCCATCCCGAGGAGATATTTTCTAGAAACCCGCCCTTTCTAATGGGGGAGCTTCGATCTCATGAGATACTTTCTAGAAACCCTCCCTTTCTAATAGGTGAGCTTCGATCTCATATTCAATATTCACTCGGTGCTAAGCATAATTCTCACAAGGTACATATTAAGTCTTGACTTAAGTTCATATTCATGGAAGAATGCATTGACACTAAATCCATCATAATTCATAAGATAGCTCATAGATTCAATATGTGAGAATAGCCTTTCAACCTTAGAATCATCATATTGTGAGAAAACCTTTCACATTATAATCATTGTGTGTTCATGAGAATAACCTTTCAATCAACACAACAACATCATCATAATCATGGATACTTCACTCTCAAAGTGTTCTTAAAGCATATACATAAATCTCATAATCATGCATAATTCTCATAATTTACCCTTCAAGGACCATATGTCATATTCAATCAACACATCTAGAATTACTACATTAGACATGGATGTTAACATGATTAAAATAGTTCAATTACTATAAGTACAATCTCCTAATTCACCTCCTTGAGGTTCAAGACTTACTTTCAATCATCACCCTTAGGTTTCAAGCACTAGACGTGGATATCATCTTAAATCATGTGATTCTATCACCTTATGCATTCAAACATTCATGAGGTAGATTAGGTAGGTAAAGATATTTCATCCCCAATTCTATTCATTAGCCTTTTATTCTCATATAGATTTTACTCTCAAAGCCTTAACATACATATTTCATCATATTGGCTTTACTCTCAAAACCCTAGTGATCAACATTCATGACTACAAGCCTTACATTCAAAGCTTTACTTCTTACAATCACCATTCATACCTAGATTTTAAGACATTCTAATCACATTATTTATTATCAAGTGATTCTAGTCATAGATCATCATAAAGACTCAATCTCATTCATCACTAGTTAAGATCCATCATATAATATTTTAATCTAATTCAATTCATGTTTACATACTTTTATTCTTGATCAATTGCTATACATGTCATCAATTCTAGAAGATCACCTATGAATCCTCAATTTCCCCTCACAAGGCATAAACCTACATTCTCCAATTTCATCAATTAGACTAGGGTTAACCATGGAAAATACATAATATCATAATAATATCTTAATTCAATACTAAATCAATCATAAACAAGTACTATCCATTCAATTGGAATCATACTCAACACTACCCACAACATAGGAAGAAACCTTAACTTAGATGGGGTTCATCTTCACAATTGGGGGAATTCTAGGGGGATCCATGGATGAATAAGCTAACATACCTTTATTATAAAAACCCTCATAATGCTTGCAACATTGGAGGATTTTGACCTAGATTGCTTCTCTTCTTCTTCTTGAGTTTTCTAGAGAGAAGATTTCTTGGAGGGAATTGGGTTTGTTTTGGGGTATTGGAAGAATGACTTAATTGATTTAGTTTAGGGGTCTATTAAGTTTATATATGTGGTCTAATTACTAAAAAAATGACACCACTTAACCTCTAACTAATAATGGACTAACCCCTAAGTCCCCAACTTAAACCGTCTAGGACCAACACTGCCCCAACCCACGAGACCACCCCGACCCATGGACTGTGACTGGGTCCACGGAGTGTGCTGCTCCTTCGTGGGTGGTGGCCTGCAACTCAACATCTTGGGGCCTTGACCCACGACCCCTTCCCACAGGGCGTGGGTCCACTTACGGGGCGTGAGTCTCATCCGTAAGTGGCCCATTTTTTAGCAGCTTCTAGGGACTGTTTTGGGTCCCCCTCAAGGACCCTTGGTTGGTCCTTGGGGGTCGTACCTTGATGCCCTTAGCCCTAAAACCTTTATTCTAAGTACGAAAAGTCATTTTATGATTCTAACCCACACATCAAACTCTAGAACTCTCACGTAAGGCTCTAGTTTAACTTACTAGTTTCTGGGTGTTACATCTTGTAAGATGATGAAGTGAAAAAATTAAAGAAGTAAACAAATGCTACCGAATTTCATTGCATAATTTCGTAGCATCTTTTTTATGTTATAAGTATTATTGAGAATAGATTAGTTAATTAAATGTTATTAGTTAATTAATTCTCAGTTAGTTAGTTAGACCAGTTGGTTATTTTGTTAGTTAGTGTGAGTTGTAGCTTCCAGCTCATTGACAGTTGTAAGGTAGTTACAAGTTAGATATTTCTTTCTCTTCTTGTATAAATACGTGTACAGTTGCAATGAATTAGATCAAATTGATTTTCCCCAATTTCAATGTTCTTCTTCATTCACATCTTTATGGATGGTGTCTATGGGAGTCATTTTACTCCTCTGTGCATTGGTGTTGACACGGTATCAGAGCTCAGCTCATTTTGATAGGTATTGTTTACATACCTCTTTTCTTTTCTTTTCATATACACTGTAATTTTCTTCTTCTTCTTTTTCTTTTGTCGAATTCAAGAAATTGTTCTTCGATTTGAGATTGCAATTGCATCGATCTCATATTTCCTTCTGCTAAAAGTGTTGAAATACGTATATCGAATTTGATTTATAATGGCAAATGAAACTGTTGATCAATCAAGTGATACTGGTAGAACATCTAATGGTACTGGGAGTGAGGACATCAGTTCTTCTCTATACATGCATCCATCTAATAATCCAGGTGCATCCTTAGTGCCAATTCCTTTTGATGGGACATGATACAAATCATGGAAGAGAGGTGTTTATAGATCCCTCTCGATTAAGAACAAGTTAGGTCTTATCAATTGAGAGTGTAAGAAACCAGATCCAGGAACATTGCAGTATCGTTAATGGGAAAGGTGCGATAATAAAGTGACATCATGGATTCTGAACTCCCTTGCAAAAGAAATTTTTGATAGCGTGGAGTATGTGAGTGATTCATTTGAATTATGGAGAGAATTGGAGAATCTATATGATTAGACGAATGGAGAAAAACTCTATCAGGTTCAACGGGAGATAAATGATCTATCTCAAGGAACTTTAGCTATCACAACATACTACACCAAGATGAAGAGATTATGGGAAGAACTGAGTACTCTTAATGTGAAAACTCATGAATGTAGCTGCAACTGCAATTGTGGAGCTAAAGAAAATGCCTACAAAGCAAAACAAGATAGGAGACTGTTTCAGTTCCTTATGAGATCGAACGAGGTGTATACCGCGATTCGAGGAAACATCCTCATGATGAATATGCTGCCACACTGGCACAAGCTTTCTCACTGTTAGTACGGGATGAAAACGATGAGAAATTAAACCCAACAATCAGTTGTTCATGGAATCCACATCCCTTAATGCGAGTAACTCAAGAAAAATGTTCATGGAGTCGACTTCGCTTAGTGTGAATGGTTCAGGAGGAGAAAGTGCCTCCAGACAGCCTCGACAAAATTCTTCTTCTTCAGCAGGGAATTCTTCAGCAGGAAATAACAATTTTAGAACAAATTATTCTCAGACCTCGAATACTTACAATGGCAATAGAGGTCGTGTGGTGTATGACTACTGCAAGAAGATATGGCACACCAAAGATAAGTGCTACAAGCTTTACGGATATTCACAAACAAATAATCAAAATTTTTACAACAATAACCAAAACTTTCAGAATGGATATCACAACAACAACAATCAGAATTTCAGGTTTAATAAAGGCAAAGAACTTATGGCTGATGTACATGGTCTCTCATCTAATTTGATGTCAAGTGGTGCTGAGGAATATGAGGATAGGCATGATATACATCCCAAATTGACTAGAGAGCAAGATGAACAATTCATGAATCTGTTGCAACACTTTCAAGCTGAGAACCATAGAGATACTGACAAAAGACATGGATCTTATGTGTGGCAATCTAAACTTTGCATGTATGATAATCTGTACCTCCTCTGTTGATTTTGGAAAATTGTCTTGCAGGTGTTTCAAAAACAAGTCTAACTCTTGGATTCCAGACTCAGGAGCTTCAAATCATATGACCTTTGACATGATATCCCTGATTGACATTGCCTACTTACCCTATCCTTTGTTAATCACCCTACCAAATGTTTATAAGGTGAAAGTCACTCAAACTGGTAAAGTGATACTTGCATCAAACATTATCTTACACGATGTGTTGTATATGCCCTCCTTTAAATATAACCTTGTGTCTATTCAATGTCTTTCTAAGTATATACCTAAGAGTGTTGTGTGCTTCGCTGAAACTTCATGCATTCTGCAGTCCCCTTCAATTAAGAGGCCTCTGGTGATTGGTGAAGCTAAAGGATGGCTCTACTTTTTTTGTGCCAACTATCTTAAGAACAACAACCACTTTGCTGCCTCAAATGCTCCAACTTATATTTCTAGTTCTTGTAATTATAGTCATGATCTTAAGTCTTTTCCTAGTTTCTCATGTAATCACACGAATCAATGTCATTAATACTCTAGTGTAGAAAACACTTCCAGCAAGAATAAATGTTCACATAGTTTTATTGTAGAAAATTATGCTCCAAGAAATAAAAATCAGTCTCATGTTTCTGCTTCTCTTATGTCTCATACTTGTGATGTGGATGTATTGTGGCACAATAGACTTGGACTTGTACTTTTTGTGAAGATGAGAAAGATTAGATCCATACCTGAAAAATTCTCCACCAAACAACTATTTTTGTGTAACATCTATTCAATGGCAAGACAAGAAAGACTGTCGTTTCCCCACAGTACCAACACATCCACCAAAATATTTTAGTTATTGCATATTGACCTATGGGGCCCTTACCAAGCAGCAACACATGATAACCATAAATACTTCATTACCCTAGTTGATGACTATAGTAGATGTACATTGACCCAAATGTTAGCCTGCAAGAGCAATACCTTAGCAGTCCTCAAGACATTCATATCCATGGTTGAGCACCAATTCAATACTATTGTTAAGTTTATTAGGACTAATAATGGGCTTGAATTCATCAATACAGAGAAATCATCCTTCTTAAAGTCAAAAGGAATCCTCAATGAGAAAACTTGTCCCTACACACCACAACAAAATGGTGTGATGGAGAGAAAACACAAATACTTATTAGAAATTGCTAAAGCGCTCCTTTTTCAATTCAAGCTGCCAATAAAATACTGGGGAAATGTGAATTGTGTGCCACATATATCATCAATAGACTTTCCACTTCCCATGTTAAAGGTAAATGTCCATGAACTATTGTATAACTCCAAACCATCATACTCCCACATTAGATATTTTGGATGTCTTTGTTACCCAACCATTCCTAAGTGCCAAAGAGACAAACTCCAAGCCAGAACTACACCATTTATCTTCATAGGATACCATTTTGGATCAACAGGATACAAGGTTCTCAGTCTGGCTACAAGAAAGATACATATCTTTAAAGATGTAATTTTCAAAGAAAATATTTTCCCATTTGTTGTTGTTTCTGATGTGTCATCATTTCCTTCTGTCCTGTCTTCTGTATCTTTTATAGATACTATTGATACTGAAATTGGCTCACAAACTGTAATGCATGTTGAGAATTATGAAATTGATGCAAGTAACATTCCAGTTGACACATCTCTTAACAAAACATTACCATATTCTACACACATCTCCTACTATTCCACATAGAAGTGAATCAATTACAACATCAAACAGACCTCATAGAACACACAAACTACCTGCATATTTACATGATTACATCCTTCCTAAACCTATATCTAAACCACTTTTTCCAAACACCAACATATACCACATGAGGTTCTAGCACATGGAGTCAAGTAGTTGTGAGGAACATCAGCAATGATAATAAATCTTCTTCATATGAGGAAGCAACCATCAACCATGCTTGAGAACTAGCCATGACACAGGAGTTTGAAGTATTGCATGCAAACCATACTTAGGATTTGGTGGACCTACCTAGTGGCAAGAAGGCCATAGGGTGCAAATGGGTGTATAAGGTAAAGCACAAGGTTGATGGGAGCACTAAGAGATTTAAGGCAAGACTTGTGGTAATGGGCTACATTCAACAGGCTGGGGTTGATTACACAAAAACCTTTTCACCAGTAATTAAAATGACCATTGTAAGAGCCTTGTTGGCCACAACAGTTAAGAAAGTATGGAGCATTTATCAGCTTGATGTGAACAATGCATCCATCCATGGTGAGTTACATGAGGAAGTATACAGAAAGTACCACCCGACTTAGTAGTAGGCAAACCATGGATGGTGTACAAGCTGAATAAATCATTGTATGGATTGAAACAGTCCAGCAGACAGTAGTATGCCTAAATGACTAATCTCTCTTCCACAAGAAAACTACGGACTCCACCATTTTTGTGGTTGTTTATGTAGATGATGTTATCTTGACTTGCACAAGTGTAGCTGAAAATATAAGAACTCAAAACTTTCCTACATAATAAGTTCAAGATCAAAGACTTGGGTAAGTTGCATTATTTCCTTGGGATGGAAGTAATTTACAAGGAAGATGGACTCAGTATCTCACAAAGAAAGTTTGTTCTTGATTTACTAAAGACCTATAATGTTTCCAGCCTAAGTAATTGCACTTCTCCATTAGATCCTACTGTAAAACTTCATGCCAAAGAAGGCCCTCAAAATTTAGATCCTGCATTATACAGAAAACTCGTTGGGAAGTTAAATTTTCTTACCAATACTAGAATGGACATAGCCTATAATGTGCAACACCTCAGTCAGTTTATGCAGGACTCCAGGGAGCCTCATTTAAAAGTAACATTCCACCTCCTAAGGTATCTCAAGGCACACCCTACTTTAGGTATATTCATGTCACATGATCAGTCTTACAATGTTAGAGCCTATTGCGACTCAGATTGGGTTGCATGCCCTGATTCCATGAAGTCAGTAAGTGGGTATATTGTGTTTTTAGGTAACAGTCCACTCAGTTGGAAGTCAAAGAAACAATATCTCTATCTTCAGCTGAGGCAGAGTATAGGGCCTTGAGAAAAGTTGCAGGTGAATTATTTTGGCTTAAAAAACTGCTTGAAGAACTCACAGTGCCCTTACTAACTCCCATTGATGTATATTGTGATAGTCAATCAGCTCTCCACATTGCTCGAAATCGTGTATTCCATGAAAGGATCAAGCATATCGAAATTGATTGTCATTTTGTGAGAAATCTACTACAAGCATGTTTTATTTCACTGCATCACATAGGATCCAACGATCAACTAGCAGACATATTGACAAAGACACTTACTAGGATTAAACATTTTGTTGCACTACACAAGTTGTCAGTGTTTTCCACTCCTCCAACTCGAAGGAGGGAGAGGTATTAAGATTAGATTAGTTAATTAATTCTCAGTTAGTTAGTTAGATCAGTTGGTTATTTTGATAGTTAGTGTGAGTTATAGCTTCCAACTCATTGACAGCTATAAGGTAGTTATAAATTAGATATTTTCTTTCTCTTCTTGTATAAATATGTGTACAGTTGCAATGGACTGTGTCTATGGGAGTCATTTTACTCCTTTGTGCATTGGTGTTGACAAGTATAACATATGGTTTATGGCAAGAGTTGTGATCGAGTGGTAAGTATTTTTTTGTGTAAAAAAACTTTTGTGTTCAAGCCTTAATGGGTACAAATTCATCTTAGTTAGAGGGAATTTTATTCTCATTATGAGATTTGAAATATCGAAAATCGAATAGAGAAAACCAAAAAAAAAATACATTTTCATTCCCTTTAATTTGAAAGAGGGTGGGGGTCTTTAAGTTGAATAGTCTGTACAATTTTACCCTTGAGTTTGCGTAACTTTGAAGGTATACAATTAGTATTTATAGGAGTTTGCGTAACTTTGAAGGTATACAATTAGTATTTATAGAAATAAATATTGCACTTATGAAGTTTAATACTCTCTTTGTCTAATCATACTTATCCATTATTGATTTGCACACTTTTTAAGAAACTATAAATAAAAAACTAATTTTACTATATCACTATTTGAATATAGTAAATACAATGTCTTAAAAAATGTAATAGGAAAATGACTATAATTAATGATAAAGTTAATTAGGAACTAAGTATAAAATTATTCATTAATTTCATAAAATGGACAAGTATTGTTAGACATCCCAAAATAGTATAGTGGACAACTATTGTTGGACGGAGGGAGTATTAAGTAATGTACCATACATCTTCCGCTAATTTATGTGATATCATTTGATTAAGTATAAAATTTAAGAAAAAAATAAAGACTTCTGAGATTTATAAATAAATAAATAATAAAATAATTTTTAAAATTAACTTTTTTCTAATTATAAAGATATAATATATTACTAATATTCTCTTATTATATAAGAGAGAGTTCATGCTGAAGCAGGCACGTTTTCGTCGATGTGCATGCTTCAGCGTACTTCGAAAAAAAATTAAAAAAATTCTTTTGTTCTATTTTAATTTAATTAGTGTATAATATTTTTGAAATTATGAGATATGTATTAGCTATGACTTTTAGTTTTATATTCATATTCATTAGTTATAGCTTTATTATTTTAAATGCAACTTGGCTTATTGGTTATAATGTAACATTTCATGTACATGGTCACAAGTTCGAATTTGAGCAACATTGTTTTTTTATTTCTATTTCACTTCAGCCAATTTACTCATTTGTAGCTTTTTGGTGGGGATCAATTCAATCCTCTCTTCTTTTTTTGTTCTCATTATTTAAAACGTATGTTTCGTCATTTATCTAATTTAATGTTAATTAAAAAGTAATATTTCTTATTATGTAAATATATTTCGTATTTATATTTTAGTTTTCTATCTTCTATCTTACATAAAATATTTATAATTTTAATATAGTTAAAACTATATTATTATTATTATTATTATTATTATTTAAGAAAACCTTATTTACATAAGTAAACTTTTACTGTAAAAAAAAACCATACCAAATAAGTACTACTTAATAAGTAGTACGTTTAATTATTTTATTTCTCCATCTTTTTATCGTTAAATTATTTTTTTATTTCTAATGTTGATGTTAGATCATTAATATTATTAGTAGAAAAAACATATGTCATTGAATTTAAAAAATTAAAAGTACCACAAATAAGACTCTTCAAATTTTAGCCGTGCCACATAAATTGAAATAGAGAGCATAGCATATTATTTAAAAATTATGTGAATTTTATAGGTCACAATAATTAACAACTTGTTGTGAAATATTAGCAATATAAAATAATATAAGACAATAAATATATAGACAAGATATATGGGAGAGAATATTTTCTTATTTCTTTCTTCTGTACTTTTCGATTTTATCTTTTATAAAATAATCAACACATATTAATAGTACAAAATGCCTCTTCAAAGTTAGATGAATTAAATAGTGTTCATTAATTTCGTACATGAAATTCAAAGAAATTTATGATAACATTAACACTAAAGCATTTATAACACTCCCCCTTGGAATGTCCATAGATAACGTGCCTCGTTAAAACCTTACTAGAAAAAACCCCGTGGAAAAAATCCTAGTGAAGGAAAAAGAATACACATATCTTTTAATACGCCTTGAGTGTTGCCACGTTAAAAACCTTGCCAGGAAAACCCAATGGGACAAAACCTTAGTTAAGCGAAAAAGAGTACAACGCGTATTTTACTCCCCCTGATGAAAACTTTATTTGATTTCTTGGAGACGACGCATTCCAATCTCATATCTTAACTTCTCAAATATTGATGTTGGCAATGCCTTAGTGAATAAATCTGCAAGATTATCACTTGAACGAATCTGTTGAACATTTATATCACCATTTTGTTGAAGATTATATGTGAAAAAAAACTTAGATGAAATATGTTTTGTTCGGTCTCCTTTGATATATCCTCCCTTCAATTGAGGTATGCAAGCAACATTATTTTCATACAATATTGTTGGAATCTTTGTTTGCACAGAAAGACTACATAATTAAAAAATGTGTTGAGTCATTGATCTCAACCATACACACTCAACTGGCTTCATGAATGGTTATTATCTCTGCATGATTTGAAGAAGTAGCAACTATTGTTTGCTTCATCGAACGTCATGATATAGTTGTACCTCCATATGTGAATAAATAGTCTGTCTAAGATCGGGCTTTATATGGGTCAGACAATAGTCAACATATGCATAACCGATTAATTCTGACTTGGATGCATTAAAATACAACAATCACATATCAATTGTTCCTTGAAGATATTTGAATATATGTTTAACACATTTCTAATGTCTTCTTGTTGAAAATGAGCTAAATCTCGCCAATAAATTTACTGCGAAATAAATATTTGACCGGGTATTGCTAGCAAGGTACATTAGTGCCCCAATAACACTGAGATATGGTGTTTCATCACCAAGAATCTTTTTATCCTTATCTTGAGGTCGGAATGGATCTTTTTATTTATATCAAGAGATCTCACAATCATCGGGGTACTTAATGGGTGTGATTTATCCATGTAAATTCGCTTTAAAACCTTTTCAGTATATGTTGATTGATGGATAAATAATCCATTTGTCAGATGTTCAATCTGAAGGCCAAGACAAAATTTTGTCTATCTTTCATTTCAAATTATTTCTTCAAACAGTCAACGGCTTTTGAAAGCTCTTTAGGAGTTCCAATAATGTTCAAGTCATCAACATAAGCAAATATTATTACAAATTCAGATTTTGACCTTCGTATAAAAATACAAGGACAAATAGGATCATTCTTATACCCTTACTTTAGCAAGTATTCGCTAAGACGATTATACCACATTCGCCCTGATTGTTTCAATCCATATAAGGATTTCTGAAGCTTTATTGAACAACTTTCTTTTGAATTTTTATATGCCTCAGTCACTTTGAGTGCTTCAGGGATTTTCATAAAAATATTGTGGTCTAGTAAGCCATATAAATAGGTTGTGACAACGTCCATTAGATACATTTCAACCTTTTCATGAACTGTCATATTTATTAGATACATTAAGGTAATTGCATCTACCACAGGAGAATATGTCTCCTCATAATCAATGACAGGCCTTTGCGAAAATCCTTGTGCCACAAGTCGTGCTTTATATCTTACGACTTGACCATTTTTGTTGCGTTTTCGCACAAAAACCTACTTGTACCCAACTGGCTTGACATCTTTAGGTGTTCGGACTATTGGTCAAAAAACTTCCCATTTTCAAGTGAAGCCAATTCTTTCTGAATTGCTTCCTTCCATTTTGACCAATCATTTCTTTGTCTACATTCATTGACAGATCTTGATTCTAAATCCTCATCTTGTTGCATTATATCAACTGCAACATTATAGGCAAAAATATTATCCACCATAATATTATTTCGATTTCACCTTTTTCTCGTAGAGACATAATTTATAGAGATTTTCTCATTCTCATTATTTTCAGGTACATAGACCTCATCTGTGATGTCATCATTTATTATGTCTTCAGAGCTTTTCATGAGCAATTGCCTCCATATTATGATCATCTTGCCTTAACATTTTGTCCTATCGAGACATCAACTTGAACTTGAACATTAGCAGTTGGGATATATGATTTAGTAACCCATAGAAGGTTATTAAATGCATCCGGCAGTTGATTTGATATATTCTGTAAATAAATTATCTTTTGAACTTCTTGCTCGCATTGATTTGTTCGAGGGTCTAAATGAGATAGTGAAAGTGAATTCTAATCTATCTCATTTCCCAACTGTTTTTGTTCTCCCCCTAATGTTGGGTATACTAATTCATCAAAATGACAATAATCAAACCTTACCGTAAATAAATCTCTAGTTCTAGGTTCGAAATATTTTATAACAGAACGAGATTCATAACCAACATATATCCCCAACCTTCTTTGGGGACCCATCTTTGTGTGTTGTGGTGGACCAATTGGAACATACACCGCACAATCAAATATTCTAAGATGGGAAATATTTAGCTCCTGACAAAAATCAATTGCTATGGGGAGATGTCATGATAACTGGTTGGTCTTATGCGCACAAGTGTCGCTGCATGCAAAATAACATGCCCCCAAATCAAAACAGGCAACTTTGTCCTCATCAACAATGGTTTAGCTATCAATTGAAGACTTTTAATCGATGACTCTGTGATGAGTCCACAAATTGGACTCATTTAGGGCTATATTTTAATAGAAATTGTTTCCTCAAATGCTTATTTTATCTCAATATATGATGAAAACCCTTAAGTTTCAGGTATTTGAAGTTTGAAGGAAAGCATGGACACTACGTCACAAAAAAGAGCAAAAGAAGTCGAAAGAACGAAAAAATGAAGAAACGAAGATCTGCGAATTGCCAAACCCATTCGGCGAATCGCCAACAGATCGCATATTCGCCTTTTGTTCCAGTGTGCTGAGCCCTGAAGGAAAGGAGAAAATTGGCGATGCAAAGAGTCGGCATTTCGTCGAACGACTCCGCGAAGCAGTGCTACATCTCCCAATTATCATGGACACAAAGATGCTAAAGGCAAATGATGAAAGGCCATGAAGTAGGCCAAAGGGCAGATCACCGAATGCATCGGCGATTCCCACTAACGTCACCGAAAGATCCTTCGTAGCACATTTTCTGAAAACTATAAATACTAGTTCAATTTTTATTCTAGGAGAAAAATTTTACCTTGTTTTACATAGTTTTTAGATTATTAAGTTTTACACAGAGTTTCTGGAGATATTCTCTCTAAATTTTGGAGAGGGTTTTAAAGAACTTAGAGGTTTCAAGGGTTTCATCTTCAAGAAATTGTACTTGGGTCTCTTGGATTCTTCACTTTTGGCTTGTTTTAAGACTTAATCTTGCATACCCATTGATAGAAACTGATATTGGTATACGTCTTTATCTCTTTTACATGTGTAGCTAAAACTCAATTCCTGGGGTGTGATTTAACGAATATGGGTTAAGATAATTATTGGGTCTTGCTTGCTGATAGTTTAATCGTAGTCTAATTGTGATTTCGTTTAGTGGTTGTGGATGAACTTAAGGAGGTTGTAGTTGCAAATATAATCTCATATATGTGTTTTTGGCTTGCGAGAGAGAGAGGTCGTAAAACTAAGACCACTAAATTGATGACTAGTGCGAGTGGGTCGACCTGAGGTTCAGCTCGAGAGAGTGAACCCTAGTCCCATGTCCACACACTCAGCTCGAGAGAGAGAGTGGGTTAAGGCGGAAGTTGTTCTTCATGCGGCAAGTGGGTGTCCGAGAGAAACCCGCTTGAAACAGGGTAAGTTGCTCGAGAGAGAGCTTATTCCCCTTAAAGTCTAGCCTAGTCACAAATATTCAATAAATTCACTTTCAGAAACATGTACCCAATGATTTAGACTATCCCGTATTCCTATCACCTCTTAAGAATCACATCTCCATAATTGTATTTTTCCTTATTTTCACTTATTTAGTTGTTTCTTGCTTAGAAACCCCCATCTGATATTTGACGCTTGCGTCACCCTTTTTAATTTGTTATGTTATCATTCACCAAAGTCTTTAGCTACGAATAGCTTTAGCACTTTTGCACTTAACCACTAATTTTCACGCCCACTCCATTGGGACTTGACCCCAACCCTTGGTTGGGTTACTAAATTATTGTACGATCATAGACACTTGCATCAGAAGTTGTGTCTTGATTATACAAACATCAAAATGGCGCCGCTGCTGCGGAGTGGTGTTATGTGAAAGTTTTTGGCTTGAGTCGAATTCTGCTGTCGGTAGTCGTAATTTACTAACTTTATTTTCAGTTTGGTTTTCCTTTGAATTTGTTGATGTATGTAGGTACCCTAAGCATGGCTGGGGGAAATGGTGACAACTCGGCTGAGACGAGCCAAGAAGTCGTGAGGGACTTCGAGTTAACTGCACTGGTAACTCAGTTGAACGAGTTGCCCACCAAATTATCAGAGGTGGAAAACCAGTGCAAGAGTCAAGTGGGGTACATACCTCCTCACGAGAGGAATCAGTCTAGAGACAGGGAGAACAATGGTGTCGAGGACACACTCCAAATCATTCTCCAAAAGATCACCGAACAAGATCAAATGTTGGAAGAGATGAAGGAGAATATTGAAGTGTTGAATCAAATGGTTGGCTCTCACTCTAGATCAATCTAGCTGATTAGGACACTCCTGAATTATGCGGTGCCTCCTCTACACCCAAATGAACTATTGGGGTTACGTAGTAACACTAGGGATAACCCCACCAATAGAATGTGCTTGGGGACTCGCGTCGTGCCATGACATTAAATAAGGTGCCTCTTGGGAGGCAACCCAAGGTTTTAAATGCTTTGTTTTGCTTCTATAAATAATGGTGTGTTAGTGGCGAATGATTAGAAGCTAAAAGTGTTTGGAAAATAGAGATTGGCGAGTAAAATGGTCAATCAGCGGATCGTCGAAGATGCTAGCGAACCCGACTTGACTCGCCGTTTGGCTCAATTCAAGTTCAAGTCAGAGCCTGTAAACTCGACGAACATACGAAGCAGTTCGGCGCGTCACCGCCAAGGTCGGCGAAATCGATGTAGATCGTCGCCTTGATCTCCAAGAAACTGAAAGTTTTAGCAGTCGACGGGCAAGTGACCACTCGACGAGTCGCCAAGTGGATCGGCGAGTGCGACTAACGTCACCAAATGGGCGCGAACCGGATGATTTATATTGGCCAAGAGACTAAAAATTTGAAAGTCTTCACTTTCCCTCGCTCTTGAATCTCCTAAACTCACACTAAGGTAGTATTTTCTTTATTTCAGCATTTTTCTAGCATTTTAGTTTGTTGATTTGTGCTCGGATTTGGAATACTTTGCCACCTAGCTTTTAATCGCAATTTAATCGGCATCAAAGGTTCGTTTCCGAATCTCGAGTTTACATTCGAAAATTGTTCACTCATTTGCAATAATTGTCTCTTAGTTATGTGTGTTAGGACTCTCTAATAAGATTAGAATGATGAAATGCCTATTTTCACTTGAAAATTTTACCCGTAATGTTTGATTGTCAAATGCCCGTAACTTTTGTGCTTTTTAATGAGTTGAATTGTGATTGTGTGTTGTTAAATTGATTGGGTGAAGTCTAAGTAGCCCGCGTTTGTGCTAAATGTCAAAAATCTACGCAATGATAGAGCGGGTGACACCACTCTTAAGAGCAAATATCGTCAAATGGCCAAATTTGGCAAATCCAGTAGAAGTCTGAGTATTCCGGGAAGATGGGTAATATGGGTCTTGTTTGAATTTCATTAGTTCGTGCTTTGATTTTAATTTTGGGGGTTGCAGAGTTGAATTCAAGAAGATGGGTTGAAAATGGGCACGTTGGGTCATTCGGCGAGCTGAATCGAGATCGCCGAATCACTTGGCGGTTCGCCTATTTTCTTCATCTCGCGTTTAATTTCGTGTAAAGTTTGTGGTTTGAGTCTGTAACTTTCGGCGACATGCCTGAGTTCTCCGAAGGCATTCGGCGACTCGGCGAAAGTACTCTTTATCGCTCTTTATTTGCACCCTGAGACCCCTATGCACTGTAACTTTCGGTGGACAAACCCTTGCTCGCCGAAAGTAGTCGGCGATTCACCGAAAAGACTCTCCTATCGCTAAATTTTCTTAATTGTTTAACCAACCCCATTGGCGAGCCAAACTTAACTCGCCAAAGCAGTTTGGCGACTCACCGATTGGATCAGCGAGTTTATCTGCAACAAGATTTGTTGTGCTAGAGTTTGATTTTTGTTTTCTTAATTTCTCTTGATCTTTTGCAGATATGGTACGCACCAATCTAGTTGAATCACCCCAGAGAAGAGCAGATCCTCCGAAGATGAGAGAGGATGACCTCCAACCGGGAGACAAAGGCAAGAGAAAGAAACATATAGCTAGAAAATGAGCAGCTATTGAGCCAGATTTCTCTGAACCAAAGGATTAACAACCTCTGATTAACTGAAGGGATGTGCTTCGGGCAAGATCTCAGCCCACCTCTACCAGAACTCTTCCAGCTGCCACTCCTCCGACAGCAGACTCAGCGCCAGCTCAGGCACCACCTCCAGTGGCCCCTGCACTCCCTATAGTTCCTCCACCGAGGTTGTTAAATAGACTGAAAGGTGATTGTTTATGGACCATCATAGAGGAGAAGTTACTATCTATAGAGGGTTTGGAAGGCAAGCATCCTGATGTGCTTGAAACTCTCCAATACCAGGGATTTGAGCATTTTACACGGCCCTGAGGCCCTTACATTCTTTCTTGGGTAAGAGAGTTTTACACTGCTTATGGGGAGTTGGTGCCTAAGAATAACAACAAGGCAAGTGAGTTTCGACCGATGAAGTCGGTCATGGTCAGAGGTAAGGAAGTGGAGTGTCACAGTGAGCATATTAATGTTGTATTAGGTAGACCACTACACTATGTACTTCCTTACGAGGAGTTGTCGATCGTTCAGTCCCTGGATGATTTGAACGGTTGGTTGGTTCCGATGATTTCTGACACCACCCCGAGGTGGATGGATGCAGAGGCTCCTATTGGAAAGAGGGACATAAATATCGCCTCCAGGTTCTGGTTTGGCTTCATCAGCATCACCATAATGACATCCCAGAATGAGTCTATTATGCGCCATTTTAAGGCGGCTTGCCTTGGTTCTATCTTGGCCACGAGGCGGATCGATCTAGGACTTCTGATGTCACAGGAGACGGCCATGAGAGCGAAACAGAAGCTGACGTCTCTGCCATTTCCAGTTCTGGTCACTGAGTTGTACCGGCAAGCTGGAGTACCTCATGACACTATGAGGGATGTTGAGATCACCCCGTCTTCCTCCACCGATATCTGGCGTATCGAGGCCGAGTTCACACGAGAGAAGGTTGACAGGAGAAGAGCTACACTTCTCCAGAGGTCAATGTTGACTCATTACCAGCAGAGGCATATTCGCCTACTCCGGCCTCTGAGCCCTCAGGTATACCCGCTCCTTCTTCCTCTTCCTCACATGCTCCAGGTGCTTCCTCATCCTCCCAGCCTACCAGGATCACTCAGGCCATGATCCTGAAGATGGGGTAGTTGACCTATTCAGCCGATGTGAGAGCCACATGATTAGAGAGATCCATCCCGGGGATAATTGACAGA
Organism: Solanum bukasovii; assembly: GCA_029582585.1. NCBI lineage: Eukaryota > Viridiplantae > Streptophyta > Magnoliopsida > Solanales > Solanaceae > Solanum > Solanum bukasovii. Next base: position 17,806 of record JAJOOI010016098.1, read on the forward strand.
GCTATCTTAGCTGCACTGACCCCCCTTAGAGCCTATGTTGATGATCTGGCTACCAGAGTCACTGCTTGTGAGATCAGACAGAGAGAGACATCCAGAGTTTCGGCTTTAAAAATCGAACTAGCAAATTTAAGGAAGGATGTAAACTATTTGAAGGCTACAGACTTCACTTCGCTGATGCGGGATGCAGATGATGAGGATGCTTCTGAGACCTCGGGGATTCCTCCGGCTACCACCAAAGATGTGCAAGGGGATGGCACAGCACATGCATAGTAGGATGCAGAGACCGACGAGGAATTGATATCAGTACATGTTGAGGAGACACAGGAGAGGAGAGATGAGGGCATATTCAGAGACTTGCCAGATCTTATAAGAACGGTTGTGGAACCGGTGATCCATACATTGCCGAATGAGACGTCCACAGCAGCTCCTAGTGGATCTGGCATTGCTATTCCGGCTGAGGCTACTTCGGGCACTGATGCCTACATAGTATATACAGACTGCTACACTAACCACTGATACCCCGACAGAGAGAGAGACTGCATAGACTGGACCATTCTTTACCTCCCTCTCTGTCTTATTATATTTTTACTTTTGGATACTTTTATTTGCATTTGAGGACAAATACTTTTTAATTATGGTGGGGTGAGGCCCACACCCTTTGTGTTGATAGTTGTGTCTTGTGTATATATGTGGGTTCTGCTGCTTTAAAATTGTGTTTTATCTGTTTTTGTGGATGATTGAGTTTATGGCTCCTTTTATTTATGTTATTGCAAAATGATTTTAACCCGTCCGGAAAAAAAATTCACCTCTTGTGTGTGAATGTGGCTGTTCTTGTGCAAAATTTGAGTCTTAGTTTCGATCAATACCGATGACTTAAATAGTACTCTCAATCGAACAAACATGAATGCGTAGCTACGATGAGGACAAATGAAGTTGCATAGACAATATGTGAACTCTTAGCATCTCGTTTTGACTAGCATAGTATCAAATCGAATCTCTTGTAATGACTGTTGCACACTAACAAAAGTGTGGAGTCTTGTTTGACTTTAGTGTCGATGTCTAGTGTGCTGAGCTTACTTTGAAACATGCATAATAGATCCTAAAATTTTCCCCGTTGGTCCAATCAACTAAGTAAGGCTATCTCTTGATATGATCTTAGGCAACTTTACAGAGTGTGAGCCAATTTTACATATAGTGCTTTTGTGGCCTACCTTGTGAGCATGTGTGAACCTCTGTTGAACACCCTTTGAGCCTTACCTTTCTTTGAAAGAAACTTGACTAAAACATGACCCTTCTTTGTCCATTACCCATAATCCTCTTGATTTGTGGTAAGCTGAATAGCCAACTTAGGCCAAAATCCTAAGTTGGGGGTGCGATGAAAAGAAAAGGGAAAGTCAAGAAGTGCAAGGAAAGTCTCCTCTAAAAAAAAGAGGAAGAAGAAAAGAGAAAGAGAAAAAGAAAAGAAAAAGAATGAAAAAGAAAGTTGTGGAATAAAGTACCAAAGAAATGGGGTTTCTAAACAATCCATGGGAAGTGAATAATGGGATGACTCATGAGCACTAGCAAAAATGATGAAGGAAAAGGAAATGAAGTGTTGTGAATACCGCATCTCATGAGGATAAAAGTCACTAAGCCTAAATGACCATACCTTTGCACTCAGCCCCATTACAAGCCTTAAAAAGACCTTTATGATCTTGAGTGAGCTGAAACAAATGTCGATTGGAAAATACGAGGAAACCTATGGGTGAAAGCATGCATTGTTTTCATCTTTGTGAGTGTGAGCGTTGCATATGATTCCTGAACTTTAAATGATTAAATCATTATATGCGAACATGGAATCATTCTTTATGTGAGGGAATTTGAACACTCTAGTTGAGCCTGAACTTGCATTTGAGGCAAGTATTGTGAGCATGAGACTCTTTGATATTGGTGAGTCACTACTTGAATCTTTGAGTGCACAATTGATCTTTGGATAAGTAAATTGAGTCTTGTTGTGTGCATTCATGATCGAGTCTTGTGTAGCACTGTTCAAACACCCTTTTTGAACGGTTGAACTTGAGTTTGCTTGAGGACAAGCTAAAGTTTAAGTTGGGGGTTTTGATGAGTCCATAAATTGAACTCATTTAGGGCTATATAGAAATTGTGTCCTCAAATGCTTATTTTATCTCAATATCTGATGAAAATCCTTAAGTTTCAGGTATTTGAAGTTTGAAGGAAAGCATGGACACTACGTCGCAAAAAAGAGCAAAAGAAGCCGAAAGAACAAAGAAACGAAGATCTGCGAATCGCCAAACCCATTCGGCGAATTGCCAACAGATCGAATATTCGCCTTTTGTTCCAGTGTGCTGAGCCCTGAATGAAAGGAGAAAATCGGCGGTGAAAAGGAGCAGTCGGCGTTCCGCCGAACGACTCCGCGAAACAGTGCTACATCGCCCAATTATCCAGGAAACAAAGATGCTGAAGGCAACTAATGAAAGGCGGCGAAGTAGACCAAAGGGCGGATCACCGAATGCATTGGTGATTCCCACTAACGTCGCCGAAAGATCCTTCGTAGCACATTTTCTGAAAACTATAAATACTAGTTCAGTTTTTATTCTTAGAAGAAAACTTTTACCTAGTTTTTAGATTATTAAATTTTAGACAGAGTTTCTGGAGATATTCTCTCTAAGTTTTGGAGAGGGTTTTGAAGAACTTGGAGCTTTCAAGGGTTTCATCTTCAAGAAATTGGACTTGGGTCTCTTGGATTCTTCACTTTTGGCTTGTTTTAAGACTTAATCTTGCATACCCATTGATGGAAACTGATATTGGTATACGTCTTTATCTCTTTTACATGCGTAGCTAAAACCCCAATTCTTGGGGTGTGATTTAGCGAATATGGGTTAAGATAATTGTTGGGTCTTGCTTGCTGATAGTTTCATCGTAGTTTAATTGTGATTTCGTTTAGTGGTTGTGGATGAACTTAATGAGGTTGTAGTTGCAAATATAATCTCATATATGTGTTTTCGGCTTGTGAGAGAGAGAGGTCGTAAAACTAAGACCACTAAATTGATGGCCCATGCGAGTAGGTCGACCTGAGGTTCAGCTCGAGAGAGTGAACCCTAGTCCCATGTCCACACACTCAACTCGAGAGTGAGTGGGTTAAGGCGGAGGTTGTTCTTCATGCGGCAAGTGGGTGTCCGAGAGTAACCCACTTGAAATGGGGTAAGTTGCTCGAGAGAGAGAGCTTATTCCCATTAAAGTCTAGCCTAGTCACAAATATTCAATGAATTTACTATCAAAAGCATGAACCCAATAATTTAGTCTATCCCGTATTCCTATCACATCCCAAGAATTCCATCTCCATAATTGTACTTTTCCTTATTTTCACTCATTTAGTTGTTTCTTGCTTACAAACTCCCATTTGATATTTGACGCTTGCGTCACCCTTTTTAATTTGTTTTGTTTGCATTCACCCAAGTCTTTAGCTACGATTAGCTTTAGCACTTTCGCACTTAACCACTAATTTTCACGCCCACTCCCTTGGGCCCTTGGGACTCGACCCCAACCCTTGGTTGGGTTACTAAACTATTGTACGATCATAGACACTTGCATCAGAAGTTGTATCTTGATTATGCAAACATCACTCGGCTAAACCATTTTGAGTATGAACATGTGCAACAGGATGTTCAACTGTTATTCCAGTGAACAAACAATTATCATTAAATGCCTGGGATGTAAACTCACCAGCATTATCAAGATGAATTGTTTTTATTGCATAATCTTGAAATTGTGCTTTTAACCTTATTATTTGAGCCAACAACCTCACAAAAGTCATATTGCGAGTTGATAGTAAGCACACATCAAACCATCTTGTAGATGCATCTATCAAGACCATATAATATTTAAATGGTCCACATGCAGGGTGAATAGGCCTACATATATCACCCTGTATCCGTTCCAGAAATGCGGGAGATTTCACTCCAACCTTAGTCGTTGATGGTTTGGTAACCAACTTTCCTTGTGAACAAGCAGCACAAGAGAATTCCTTTGATTGAAGAACATTCTGATTCTTCAAAGTATGCCCATGTGAATTCTCAATTATTCTGCGCATCATATTATAACCGGAATGACTCAACCGGTCATGCCAAATGATAAAATCATTAGAACCAGTAAACCTTTTGTTTACTACGGGGTGTGATTCAACCGCACCAATATTTGTATGGTACAACCTAGAAGAAAGTGCAGGTAATTTTTCATGCACAGTTTTCTTCTCCGCATTTATCGTAGTAATATAAAGGTATTCCACATTTCCTTCATTTGCAGTCTCAACATGATAACCATTTTGACGAATAACCTTGAAACTTTACAAGTTTCTTTGAGACTTACTACAATACAATGCATTATTAATTTTCAATAATGTTCCTCCAGGTAGTAATAAGGCCGCTCTTCCTGAGCCCTCAATCAACTTTGTACTACCAGATATTGTATTAACATATGCCTTTTTCATAATCAAATGAGAGAAATATTTCTTTTCTCTTAGTATTGTATGAGTTGTGGTACTGTCCAGAAGACACATATTTTCATTACTCATCTTCAATCCAACTGAAGACTGAGAAATTTTATTTATCTTCATAAAAATAAAAATACATAATAAGAAGTACGAAACTTAACAAAAGAAAATTTAAGTACATGAACTTTAAGTAAGACATTAAAAACACATAACAACATTATTCATTTCCCAGTTCAATTATCAATCTTCAATTGTGATCCCCAAAGAAGTCTTCAGCTTCCAGATGAGTAACATCATCGAGGCCATCAAAAGCATCATCTTTCAATGCTAAATTTGCCTCAATATTCTCATCATATTTTTGAGAAGACCTTGCCTGAGCATCATTTTTTAGAGTCAAATATGACTCTACTCGGGCATTAGAAGAGGAGGCACCTCCTTTATTTCCTTTCCTTTTAAAGGAATTTTGATACATCCTGACAAAATGCTCAAGTGTCCGACATTCATTTTTTCAGTGACCTTTAAGGCCACAACGATGAAAGTGATCACCCTTGCCTTTTGAAGGATTATTTTGAGAACCCATATTGTTCTCCCTTTTGTTATGACCACCACCTCGACGATTATTATATCATATTTTCTTTTGCCACGCCCACACACATTATCATGTCCTCGATTACTTTGTCTTATTGTAGAGTGATCGTGTGCTTCTACCTCGTGTGCCTCCGGTAATGGAGCACTTCCAACGAAACGGGCCTCATAATTTTTCATTAAAAGGTCATTATGCTACTCAGCCACCAGAAGGCATGAGATTAATTTAGAGTATTTTTTAAAAACCTTTTTCACGGTATTGCTGTTGTAATATTATATTGGAGGCATGGAAGTAGTTAGTGTCTTTTCCAATATGTCCTCATCTTTTATAACTTCCCTACATAATTTTAATTAGGAAGTGATTCTAAATACATTAGAGTTATACTCAATTGCGATTTTATAATCTTGAAATCGTAAGTGCATCCAATCATAACGAGCCCTTGGCAATACCGTTGCCTTGAGGTGGTCATACCTCCCTTTCAAACCTATCCACAATTCAAGTGGATCTTTCACTGTTAAGTATTCAACCTTCAGGCTTTTCATCAAGATGATGACGAAGGAAAATCATAGCTTCACTTTATCTTGACTTGATGCCTTATTCCCTTCTATTATACTATCACCAAGACCCTTAGTGGTAAGGTGGATTTCAACATCAAGTACCCATGACAAGTATTTTTTTTTCAGAAATATCAAGTGCCACAAATTCAAGCTTTGACAAATTCGACATGATGGATACTATCACAAAATAATTGAGTTAATATTATGATGTCGGTTTCTTTATAATAAATGGTAAATTAATGTTCAAATAATAAAGTATAATATGATTATAAAATATATTATATGTTATATGATGCACATTGAATGTCTCAAAATCATGTAAACACATGAAATGTTGAAACAGTAGATTTAATATGTAATTTTAATTGTTCTACAATATTTATTATTAGCTTCAATAGATATTAACGTCAATATTTTTTGGTAAAGTTTCAAGTCATATTTAATACAATAATATTCTTCTTTATGACACACCAATATACTTATCATAATGTATGAAAATACGTACGAGTTATTTAAACTAGCATGCTATCATATTACTTAGTAATTAATTTAGAGTTATAAGTTATTAGCATATAAATAGCATAATAATATAAACCTGAAATGTATTGATTATTATGCCTAGTAAAGTATCATAATAATAGCTAAAGCAAGTTATGTATACAGTAATTGAATTGCAAATCAAAGACTTATGTAAGTCCTATTCGAGTTGTTATAAATATATAAATGTATATCTGACTCGGAAAGAAAATTGATTAACTTTTAGGAAAAAAAGATAATTCTGAATTAAGTAGGTCTAATTGGTTAGAGACTCGTGTTGATAACGTATTGTGAAATATTAGCAATATAAAATAATATAAGACAATAAATATATAGACAAGATATATGGGAGAGAATATTTTCTTATTTCTTTCTTCGATTGTATCTTTTATAAAATAATCAACGCCTATTTATAGTACAAAATGCCTCTTCAAAGTTCGATGAATTAAATAGTGTTCATTAATTTCGTACATGAACTTCAAAGAGAATTACGATGACATCCACATTAATGCATTTATAACACAACTTAATTTTTGTAGCAAATATATATTAAGAAATTGAATGACTCTCCAAATATTATTTATACCACATAAATTACGATAAAATAAGTAATATATGTTGAACTCATGCTAGCACGGACTCACATACCTAGTTTTTTTTAGAATTTTCTAAAGTGTATTTAGGATGACTGACGAATTAGAGGAATCTCTTTTATCTTTGAATTTTAAGTTTTGATTCATGCAGAATTTAACTTTTATAGTTTTAAAAAAAAAATGATAAGCACTACTCTCTTTGTTGCGTGTGATGCATTGATTTAATCTATTTTAAAAAATAAATTATTTAAAAATAATTTAATTTTAAACTTTTCATTTAGTTTTAATGAGTAGATTCGATCGTACCACTATTTATGATTTATTTAGGCTATAAATGTTTTTAAAATATTTTTATTTCTTAAACTTCGTATTCAATCTAAATAATTAAAGACATATATTAGGTCAAAGGAAATACAAATTAATAACTTGATATATAAAATAATATAATATTGCATGTCAATTTGATTGTCTGATTTAACTTGGTATGAAGGTTAAAAAATAAAGAAGACTTTTAAATCTTATGGTTTAAATTAAAGATATATAATAGGGCAAATTACAGAAATCGCATACTTTTAAGTCAAAATTACAATATATCCCTTAAAAGTTTATAATTACAGAAATTCCTCAAACGGATACAATAATATAAGCGCTGATACATTAATCTGATGCGCGAGATACATTAATCGTTAAGTAAGATACAGTACATTTTATACATGATACACTAATATGATGCGCAAGATACACTAATCTGATGCGTTAAAATGAGGGATTTTGGAGATTTGTAAAACTTATAGGGGATAATGGTAATAAGTAAACTAAAATGTGGGATTTCTGTAATTAATCCTATATAAAATATATCAAAATGTCCTTTAAACTTAATGTGATCTTAAATATGACATGTAGAAAGTTGAAATTAAGAAATGTCCAAAAAATAGACATTCTTTAAATAAATATTTACGATTAAATGTTCCTTTATAAATAAATATTTTCTATTAAATATTATTACAAATTTTCAAACAGTCATAATTTTATAAAATTCACTAGTCAACAACAATAATAACTAGTTATTTTTTAGGGATAAGGGTCAAAAATATCCCAACTTTAGTCGAATTTGTTGTTGCGATACTAAACTTTCATGAGGACCTATTACCTCCCTAGACTATTTAATTGTGTATTTTTTACCCCCTGAACTATTTAATAGTGTATTTTAAAGGTATATATGTGCCCACATGGACACATTACTATTTATAATTTTGCATTATTTTTTATGTCCACATGGGCAAATATATATGTTTAAAATACGGTATTAAATAGTCTAGGGA